>CAUZXS010002451.1:0-58788 GCA_963585895.1 Sepioteuthis lessoniana | reverse complement strand
CCCACTCTAGTCAGAATTTATTCTGACATCTGCTGGATAGGGACTAATTTGGGCCGGCCATGTCTTTCAGGAGCGCGGATCCGGTTGGGTGTGTCTCGGTGCCAGTGGTAACACCTTGAGTTCAAGGTGGGGGCGTTCCACCAGGCTTTATCTCTCTCTAGAAAGGTTAGGTTTATCTTCTGACGCCTGAGGGGCTCCTTTTTAGGGGATAGCCGAGGAGTCCCAAGGCAACTTTCGAACCGCCAGATGTGTGTGGCTTGTGGCCCGGTGCCTGGTTGCCACATAAAAAAATGGTCTTATGCTTTAAATGTGCGTACGTGGGGCGCTCGACAAATAGCCAGAATTTATCCGGATGATCCGTTTAGCTGAAGCCGAGGTAGATTACTTTTGACTCTGAAGGTGTTCGCATCTCGCTCTACTTAATGTATTCAGCACTCTTACATTTAGTTTAAGGTATTCTGTCTGTGTTCTTTTTTCTTTTGACTTGGCATTGGTGTTGGATGATATTTTTCAAGCATTACGAATGGGCTAAGTCTTTTCTTTTTTATGGAATTATTTTCCTCCAGATATCAGTTCATATATTTTTATTCAAATATTGTATCATCTCCGTTTTTTTCACACCATCAGAATTTTAGAATAGGTATAAAACTAAAATCTATCTATCTATCTATCTATCTATCTATCTATCTATCTAATTTATTACATTTATATCTGAGACAGAAAAACGAACAAAATCTGTTATAGTAAGACAGTGCTGATATTTTCTGGCTGAGCGGTAATGAGCTTTTTGTCCGAATACATGACTGAACCAAGAATCCTTAACAGATTAGCGCTTTTTTAGCGATTCATTTTTATTTTAATTTTTCTATAGAAGCGATGCGTATATATAATAATATGCATGTATATATAGAACTATTCATAGAATTATATATATATATATATATATATATATATATATATATATATATATATATATATATATTTGTATCAGTGTGTGAGTGTGTGTGTGTGTGGTAGAGAGAAAGAGATATACATAGAGTGAGAGACAAAGATATAGAGAGACAGAGAGATAGAGAAAGAGAGACAGTGGAAAAATGTGAGATGGAGGAATTTAACACCGTTTATTTAACTAATCTCATATGAAAGAAAATTCATAGATAAACTAATTTTTCACCCCTTATGAAGCTCATCAAATGTATGTACGAAATAGTTGCAAATATATAAACGTGAACTTCAATAGGTAGATAATATCATAAAACCTCAAAATAAAGATCCCGAGCGAGCGGTAATTGTTCCTCTACTTAAAATACATATACCCGTGTGGCTTAAATTCCGGTCGAGAAACTCCATTTCTACATCGCTATTCCGTTGAAATAATTTAAACTATTGAACAACATTTTACATTTTTGGTTAAACAAAAGTGAGCAAATTGAAAATGAATTGAATTGTCCCGACAAGTTCATCTAGATATCACGTGGATTTCTTCACTGTATTTCTCGACAAAATTTAGTTGTTTTTCGATGCCAGCTTCTTCGCTAGTCAAGATACTACAGGAAACCCTACTACTTGGATAATGCATTTCCCAAAGTTCGTTGGTGCAAAATAAATACAGTTCTATTCAACCGGAATTTCTACGCAGTTCGCTGATTCTAAATTTCATGCAGCAATAAATACGATGAAAATAGAAATACTATATATATATATATATATATATATATATATATATATATATATATATATATATATATATATACGGTAATACATAGAAATTAATAAATAAGTCATGGGTTTCTTATTTATATGAGGAATATTTCTTAATCGTTGTGCAAGAATTAATATCTCTAAAAAGAAAAAGTTTGAAATCTAGTGAATCAAGTAACTGATAAAAATGAACAAACCGGGGTCAGTTATAAACAGGGGTTTTCCGATTCGGTCTTGAACTGGCAGTATGCAGTATAGGGTTACAAAATTATAGTTTTACTATAAACGACAAAGTAAAAAATTATAGGACCTCATCAGGAGATATTGTTCATATATACTCGCATATATCTAAGTTTTAATTAAATAAAAATATTATGATAAATTTAACAGACTAAGAAAACTAAATAAGAACGCATATAATAGAAAAAAAAAAAAAAGATATCAATGAAAATAAATTAATTAATGGAGGATGTGACGTAAATAACTAAGGGAATTGTAAGGCTGGTTATTTGTTTTTCCTTCCAAAATAATAAAATGTTTATTTGACATCCGAAATTTTATCATATATACATACATACATATATATATATATATATATATATATATATATATATATATGAAATCTGGGATAGCATACATATGGTAACACTGCTTGGTAATCACATTTATTTCTCGTCTACATAATCGCAAACTTAGTATATGCTATTGATTCGGTGCCTCTTCTCTTTTAAACTAAGATTTGATCACATTATCATTCTCTGATATTGAACACTCTTTAACCATACACTTACTAAAACAATACATTTAATATATTTAATAATTATAACTTTATTTGCCCAGTCGACTGCAGCAATAGAATACACCGACTACTCTGCAGAGGGGGGGTAACACCCCACTAACAAGTTTCCAGCATATGACATAAAGTAATCTCATGGTGAGGCTCTCATCCTGAGGCTTTGAGGAATGCCGAGTACTACTTCATTACCATCACTCCCAGGCCTACTTTGACCCGAAGTGGTAACACCCGATAGGGTCCTATCTATGGGTCAAATAGAACTGTGTACTCATGCTGAACTGAATTGCTTGAAATAGGACTGTTTTGACATTTAAACTACATACTTATGTCAAACAGAATTGTTTGATTTAGAACTGCTTCAACATTTAAACTGCGTACTTATGCCTGACTGAATTGCTTGAAATGGAACTGTTTTTATGCAAAATTGAATTTGTATCTATAGAACTGTTTTGACATTCAACTTTCTGTAAACAGAAACTATACTTATATTAAACTGAATTGTTTGAATTAGAAAATTTTCACCAAAGTGAATAGCTGGAAATAGATTTTCTGACAATTAAACTGGGTAGTCATGTTAAATTGAATTGTTTGAAAAAAGAACTGTTTATTTGTATAAAAATGGATTTCACTTTAAATAACGAAAAAAGGTTGATTGATATGGCATAAGCACAAAGAAAAAAACAATAATAATCCTATATTATAATGAGGGACACTAGAACGCTGTTTCTTTATATTTCATGAGGTATGTGCAATCATGAGAGAAAATGAGTAGGGAAATTGTGCACACTAGTGTTGTATATTGACCTTCGACCCGGCCAAACATGCCATTCCAAAGTGATGTACCGGAAGGAAGTGACACATTCCGATGGCAGTTATTGGAAGAAATCGCGTAGGTGGGCTTGGCTGACAATATAGGACAAGGTAAAATCCCAATGTACAGTCATAGACTGATGCACTGGAAGAGATTGACCTGTGAACTGCATGACAGTTATTTCTCCTTGATGACGATCAAACATGCCATTCAAAGATATTGAGTGGGCGATTGAACTATTATATGAATCGGTGGAGACAGGAAGTCAGGGAGTTTGGAGTCCCGTGGGCGACAAGATGTGGTAGGGAAGGCCAGCACCTAACAGAGTGGGTATCCGGCCCTCCGGTTGAGCATCAGGAGAACGAGAAAGATGCAACGCTGAGGGCCATCAGTGGGGTCAATATGTTGCAGTTCTGTTCGGTCTCCAACTCCCTCTCACACACACACAACCCTTTCAAATAAAGTGAGAGGTATATTTTTCTAAGAACTGTGTCGCTTGTCTTCATTGCCTTGTCGTCATTACCATTGAGTCGCTGTGTTCTGCATAAATCTTAATATGAGTATACAACACAAGATCAAATTTTAACCGACGACTACCATTCATTATTCTGTTGGTTTATTCCTACTCTACCATAACAGTATCGAACAAACAAACACACTATATATATATATATATATATATATATATATATATATATATATATATATAATTTTTCTTTCTTTTTTGGTCCACTGAGAATATTCGTTGTTATTGTTAGTAGTGGTTGTCCAACGGGAGAAAAGTAAATAATTTAAAATGAATGAGTTAGCAAATGAATCTTAATTTGCTTCTTAGGGTTTTATTACTTTATAATAATAATTATTATTATTATTATAATTATTACTTCTTAGGGTTTTTATTACTTTATAATAATTATACTTTGTGTTCTACACCTATTTTAGACTTTATGGTCTTCTTCAAGAGATTGATAAGGGCTGGGTTTGTCTTTGTTCCTTGGTATTATTGTGAAGATTGTTTTGATAAGGGTCAAATGAAGGAATCGTTGTAATCCTTTTAAATAAAACATTTTACCGAACAAAAATCCTGGAAATACTATGAGATGAAACCGACTATAAATTAATTAATCCAAACATAGGTAATGATATCTTATAAAAGATCAGAATATTCTGCGAGACACACAATGCAACTTTCACTAAAAAGAAAAATACTTTATGAATGACGTGCATTTTTTTCGGATTACGATAAATTCACTAGCGCGAGGAAACAAAAATAGCTGTAAGAAATAGCAATCTAAATACAGAGAAATTCCAAACGCTAGTGTCGTCAAATTCAGAGTTAGAGTAACAGGCTCATCATGCTCTACCAAAAGACTTGGCAAACTAAGATAGTCTTCTTCAACCATTTCCATAAGAGATAAAATGCTCAATAAGAGATGACCTCCACTTTTTAAACTCCATATCACAAAAGATTGATCCCAATACACTCATGCTTATATTTGACGTCACAAACTTATTTATCAATATCGGCCATAAATAAGGATAACATATCATCTCATTCTGGATAGAAAATTCCCAGAAACATTAAAAACAAAATTTAACAATAAGATTATCATTGATGGTATAGAACTGATACAAAAATAACATTTTTACAATTCGACTCCATTAATTACATCCAAACCCTAGGAACAACTGTGGGAACTAAATTGACACCAATATATGCTAACCTAATTTTAGCATACTTTATGGAAAATTTATATGAAATCATAGGTAAATAATGTAACAAAACATAAAAACTGATCACGGAAAAGACAACTAGATGTATGTTTCATAATTTTGAATTTTCCTTGGGTCAGTAGTACCAATTTAAATAACTTACTCCAAAACCTACACCTTAGAATAAAATCTACCATAGAACACAGCTTTAAAAGTTTAAAAAACGGCAATTTTTTGACATCCTCATTAAAAACCATAATTGCCATATTGTCACGGACATTTACCACAAACCCAAAGGCACCGAAGAATACGATAGTCATTAACAAAAAACTCCAGTTAATTCGCCTTAAAAATAATATGTAACCCTCCATCAGAAGAATATCCTGCAACATTTATAAATAAAGAGATCAAATGACCAGAAAATATTATTAAAAATCTTAGCAATGTAGAAACCATAGCATATGCTACAACTTACAAAAAGAACAGCCCAGAACGACTAACAGAAATAATAAATCATTCTACAACAACTTAAAAATACTGATCGAATTAAAGCATACTCATAACTCATTAAAAGCAAGCGACACCCAAAAAACTTAAAACATACACTAACCTGATCTATGGTGAGTGAAGACAACGCATTAAGTCGCAAAATAAAGAAGTAGAAGATGTGAGGTATGTAATATAATCATAACAGCGAAATTCTGTAACTTTTGTGGGCCACTTATGAATATATATATATATATATATATACATATATATATATATATATATATATTGGCTTTGTCCAAACGAAATAATCTCAAACTATCCATTGATCAACTGACAATTTATTAAGCAATAATAACGTTTGAAGACGTCCTAAGAAACATTGTTTCTATCAATTTTCCTCTAAATTACGTAGATTTTTTTCTTATTTTTCTTACCTTTGTTTGATTTATGGATTCGCAACAATGTAACAAAATGTTATCTCAACTCTTCTTATGTGTAAAATAATCTTTCAATGCTTGAAATTGAAACGTTCAGTGTTAGAAAATTATTATTTGCGTGCAACACTAAATCCACATGTTCACGTTCGATTTTATTTCATTCGCTATTTTTCTTATTTAAAAAAATAATACATAGTTGGATATTTATGCACTAATGATTAATTTTTTCGCGTTAAAATTTTAAATGATTTTTGGTATATACATACATAAATATATATATTATTTTCGAAAGTGATACCAATCTTATGCCGCTGCCTTATGACAAAATCTCCCGAGATCATGGAACTTATCTCCATCTACCGCCGCCAATTCGTCTTCTCTACTGTTCGACAAAGATTTTTTTTCTCTAGCTGTCCATCTCGAAGGCTTGCATAAAACATCACTTCTTTGTTCAACCTCATTCCTCGCTATAAAACTTGGCGTCTTGACCAGCATAATCTGAAAGGGAGAGAGACGTGCCTTCGTCGCTCTATGTAGATACAGTATATATATATATATATATATATATATATATATATATATATATATATATATATATATATATATATATATATTATTGAATTTTCTTATCTAAGATCTTGTTTTGGTCTGAAGACGCTGGAGATCTTTGAATCTCGCAAAGCCAGCGATTTCTTTGCAAAGAAACGGAATTATTTTTGTGTTTTTTGTCCAATTTTTTTTCTTTTTGATGACGTTTCTACATTTCTGTATATCAGGAAGGAATCAGCTTATATAATAACGCCTTGTCATCTGAAAGAGGAAGATATATTCCCAGTCGAAGAGAAAAAGTAAGCCGGGCAAAAAAAGAAAAAACAAAGATGCAAACAGATTGGCATTTGTGCTTTATTTGTGATGTTGTTTTTTGTTTTTTTTTGGTGGAGGGCCTGTAGTTTAGGTCAAAGATAACTCCTAGCTTATGAAACGAGTGCAGCTTGCAGCATGTTATTGAAAGTGGAGTTAGACTCCGTCATGTATTCTCCTTTGCTCTTATAAATACTATGAAAAGTAATACTTGTCATGGCACTTCGACCACCTCATAAGATAGAATGATCAAACCGGGGACACACAGGCGCACTTATGATGTCATGGCTATATCAGAAGGCATGTTGAGTATAACAGATATCATTGTACAAAATAAGATTGATGATACGTGTTCAAATCCAGGAGGAGGTTGCGCGCGTTTCAGTTCACGCTTCCCTTGGGAAAAACATGAATCCATCTCTTCTCCCTTCCCACACTAATTATCAAATAATCAGGGAGACTGGGTTCTTTAGCTTTGGTAAGGTAATCAGTCTTGATTGAATGATTGATAGATTGGTTTTACAGCACACTAACCCATTGGTAGTTATTAATGCCAAAACAAAAGTACAATTGGTGTGTTACAGTGGGTAAAAGTTGTATATATATATATATATATATATATATATATATATATATATATATATATATATATATATATATATATATGAATAGAATATCGAAGAAGATTATCCATAATTATTAATGGTTTTCATGCAGTTAGAAATATGTGGGTGTATTATCCCTCCAATAAAGAATTTCTACGTAATTATATGCTATATATGTTTCAGAGGAATTTTCTCGATGATATTTTATTGTATAATTTCGTTACATTCAGGAACCCCAAAAGGTTATCTTGGTCAACTTTGTCTTTGATCATCTACAAATTACTCTCCTCGTAGTGTTTCAGACTGGTTTATTTAAGGTTTCTACTGCTAGTCTGTATATTATTTACTGTGTAAGGCTCCTGGCATGGTGCACAGATTGAAGAAGCAAACTTTGAATTTAAACCAGCTTTACTCCGCTTAAAAATTGACTTTGTGTCAAATCCTCTTCTTGAGGGAAGGTTTGGGTCAATGTATATATACAACGTCAGTGTAAACTAGATATTTACTAATCCCAGCTTAGTTGGTCAAAAATTCTTAAGTATGGAGCATTCAGAAATAATCAAAATTATAAACAACAACCAGTTAACTAATCTTGCTAATTATTATAACACACAAATCATACGTACATCAAGAGAAATTATACTTAAAACAAAATTAAAAAGAATGATTTTTCTTTTAGTACTAGCATGTCGATGGGGTTTATTTATTCTATCACACGCAGAGGCATTAGAATCACTCACAAAGAGCCCTCCTGGGTACCACCCCAAACTGCATCAGGTGGTGAATCTCCGGTTCATAGCTATTACTCCCAGGTTCACTCAGACTCGAAGAGGTAATAACAACTAAGCTCCAATCTATAGGTAAAAAAAGATCGGTTTGAAAATTATTCGTGTTATATAAGGTTATCTAAATAAAATAAACTACACAAAAAGGTAGCTATAAACATGCAATGTTCTCCATTCCTTCACCTCAAGGCATAAAATAACCCGAACGGGTTGACACACCGTTAAAATCAATCAATTAGACAATGTATTGTAAAAGAGAATTTAGTAAATTTTAACAAGATATTCAATTTCTATTTTCCGTCATTAAAATGTTTATAATTTGGAACAATTTCACGAAAATTCTGTATTATATTTGTTAAAGATTGCGAAGAAAAAATAACTGGCTTTTATATCTTATAATTAGGAAATGAAAATATTACATTTTTGTTTTCCGTTAGAGAAGAGCAGCCTACACAATCTAAAAAAAAAGTTATGTGCCTATTTTTTACATGAAGTGAGATTTTCGTCTCTTAGTAGTATTAAAAGGAAAGCGAATAAGCCTGTCTCTGCATTGAGTTCGCCTTTCTTATATATAAGGTAACGTAGAAAATATCACAAATAAGCATGAAGTGCTCCGTATATCTGGCCTTGTACTAAACTAATCAACGCGTAGTAAATGATTAACACAAGAAGTAATTACAAAACAAATATCTAATATGTATACTTGTTCAGTAATTTAAATTATAATTCATAAGAAGTTGATATATATATATATATATATATATATATATGGGGGGGTGTATTAAAGCATGTTTGAACTTATGCATGAGTACATCATAATATTTCTGTTGTTCCTAAAGTACCTGCTACCCTATCTCCCAATCTATTACACCACATGAGGCGCCTGTGCATATCTAAAAAGTAAGTGACATCATAAACCCTTCTGTCTCGTGGTGAAAATACCTAGGTGCAATAATGCCTATGCATGAAGGTGCGATCGTGTCTCCATATGCCATCGTATAGGTGTGGAGCATGTAAATATGTAAATATATAGGTGCATACATATATGTATAGGTGTGCTTCTGCATATATATGAGTATATATGTACGTATAAGTGTGTATATAGTAGTATCAAGATTATATCTAAACAATTTAGGAAGGTCGTCAGGTTTTTATTCATAAAAACTAGGAAGAGAAGTTTTATGTCAATAACGCCTTAATAAATTAATGTTTCCAGTGCTCGTACTATTAAAGGCCAGTAAACAAAGATCACATCTTTAAATTAGTTTAGTTTTGTGGGTTTCAACCTAGAAAAGGGGCTTTCTTTTCAGGAAGTCGTAAGCATTTAGTCAGAGTAGTGGGGGTCGGTGTAGTGGTAGTTAAGTAAGCCGATGGACTGGATTGCAGAGCCGGGTTTAGATTCCTCTTACTTCCACTGTCCACAATAGTTGGTCAGGGTAGAAGACCGGGCAATTTAAGTTGAATCCAGTTTGAAAAAAAGTGTCTCTCCAGAACAGTATCAGTTCGCAAATAAGCTAACTGCTGACAGAGAGACACAGTGTGAGGAAAAAACGACAAGCTTTGAAATCTTCGACTGCTTCTATATGTTGGATATTGACCTTTAACAGAGTCATCAATCAGGGATCTCTAGGACAGTATGTTCCAGCTGTGTAAACGAAGTGAAAACCGAAAAACAAGCAATGCGTTGATGAAAGCAGATCACGTGAGTTGACAGCCTGGGGCACAAACGAAAGAGCAAGTAGGCACTATGAAATTATATATATACACGTCTACGCACGTCAGACGCGGTTAGTCAGCCATTTGGAGCCACAACCAAGTCAGGGCAGAAGCCACATTGGGTGCCACCAACACTGGTGGGGGCAGTGGCCCACGGCAGATCCCAGTTGAGATCTTCTCGTCAAAGAAGCAAGGACGTAGGGCCCTGAATATGGAATCATGCCAGGGTTTAAGAAAAGGTCAATACAGCTGTCCTCCACCACTCTATGTCCACGACATTCGTCTCCCTGTCTCTCACTCACGCTTACAGAATTTTGAACCTGAATAAAGTGACGAATATTTTTATGACAAATGTGTTAGGGTCCATCATTCCTTTATCGTGTCATGCAACATATATTGCCATCCCTACCACTAGGAAGATTGAATCACAAAAAAAAAAAAACGTGTGCATAATGAACATGTTTGTGGAGCTATCCCATGGCTCATGTCGTTCCAACCAAAACCGGTGGCTTACTAATCAGGTTCTGACGTCGTTTAGTAGGCGAAACTGGACGAATCGAGTACATAACTGGTAAAAATAGACACAAACCCATCAAGGAAATAACTTCTATTATAGAAGAGAATTTAAGTTATTTGGACCATAAATCAATATCTATTTTCTGTCAAAAAACAAATAGCCCGGAAGCATATAGTCCGTGAGATATTTTCGGATGATCTTCGTCTTCGGATATTCTCAAATGTACACCCCACTGGCAGTTAGTACAATCTAGTAATTTCGTCTGTAAAAATTTCAGTGTCCATGGAACATTCCAATCAATCAGCCGACTACTTTTTGATTTGATGCAATCAAATTTGACAAAATTTTGATATTTTAGTGCTTTTTTATGATTTTTATGATTTTTGGCCATTTTTTCTTTTGACCCCTAATCAGCAACGTTTTGAGATTTGACTTCTAAATTAGCCTCAAGCATAATTCCATTCCTTAACACTAATAATTCAGCTCCACAAACCCAGGGATGGTTCAAGGGCTCTATGTTAATTTTCCTTGAGTTCAACATTTTAAATTTTGTTTCCAGAATAAATGCTTCTTATTATCTCTGATTTTATCAGGGAACGAAAAAGATAAAAGCAAATTCCACATGTTTTTCTAAATAAAATGATGCTATTCGCATTCAACGAAAATTTCACGGAAAAACCGTCTTTAATGGTTAAAATTGCCTTTACAATTTTAAAAATTGCGTAAAATGTTCTTATAATTGATGACGTAGGCTTTCATAGAACGTTAAAATATTTTCAAGTATCCAAAATCAATTTTATTCGTTTATCCAAATGATCAAAGATCACAAAAGGCTATTTCTATGCTTTTTATTTAAAATGTACCATCCCACTTTGTGAAATAATGGTAAAAATGTTCGGTAAAAGTGATACTCTATTTTCAATTTTATGCTTTCAGCGTCCCAGTCCGTCGATTAATTTGCATTTAGTTGGAAACAATCAATATATATATATATATAACGGGTGAGCGAATATTACACGAATTTTTTTTTTTTTATTAAATAAGTACTGCATAAAGCAGAGCAGTATAAAAAGTAAAACAATCGCTTTATCGACTTCTTTGGTTTATTCTGTTACTGCCAGTTTAACGTGTCTTGTGAAGGAAAAAAGATTTTTAAAACGACAATTTTCAAACAGAAGTTTGTTAGAAAAAATAAATATACAGTACTTCCTATAAACTTCTGAGATTTTTTTTACTCTTAATAACAAAGACATTGGTAACCAGACGGTACTTAAAACTTAAAAAGAAATAAAATTTTTCTCGGCTGATCTCTAATAATATTAGCAACGAAGATTTCAGTTCATAATAGACGTTAAAAAACGAGACTTTTATTAACATAAAAATCATTCACTTTCTATTTTGCCATCTTTATATTAAGCGTTGCAGACATATCAACATGTTTAGCTGGTCCTTTAATATCATTATGAACACGTATTTATGTTAAAGTATATGCATACATACATGCTATCCCCATGCTTATGTACACTCATAGATACTAAGTACTTACATACACATACATATATGTTATGCATATGCGCATACTTACTTATGCAACTACACGTATATGCATTATTTCATCTACAGACAGAAGAGCTAATTGAGTCACAATCTTGAAAAGTTACTTTTTACATTTTCTTTTAAACGAATATGGTGATGGCTACTGAAGCTTTAGGTGATATGCATTACTCCTGATTCAGATAAAAATGGTCATAGATGCACCGTTTTAAATAGGATGGGGAGAGGGGGGAATTTGCTGCAGACAGATAGAGAATGTGTGAAGGAGACTAGGTGATATATAGCTGTTTTTAATTATTTTCGAAAATTAAGAAGTCATTCTTGCGGAATCTCTCTCTCTCTCTCTCTCTCTCTATATATATATATATATATATATATATATGTGTGTGTATATATAGATAATCATTATGGAATACAATTTGTAAAGTTCTTGTTTTTCAATATATATATATATATATATACATTGAAGCATATTTGAGTAAACATTATAGACGTTTTTTGTTGACATAATTTTTTATAATCCTTTCGAGTTGCCGTATCGATCTTATGACATTCGGCAGGAATTGGTTCATAAACCTACCGTAATTAGATATTTCCCAAGTATTTTCTGTCCAATTTTCAGCCATCGTCAGGGGAGGATTTATTACAAAAGTGATCGAAGTTATGTATGTACTTGACTACTTTGTAAGAATGAGCATTTATGCTGGTGTATTGTGTAGCGTTTACTTTTCAAATTTATTTCCATAAATAGCATCAGTAGCTAAAGACATTTAAGTACATTAGCACTGCTTTTGTTGTTTTGACCTTTTGACCCGGCCAAAATTGCCATTCAAGGTGATGCACCGGAAGGAAGAGACACATTCTAATGGCAGTTATGAGAGGAAATCGCGTGGGCGGAAATTGGCTGATGAAATGGGACGAGCTAAAAAAAATCCCATTATACTCTCATAGACTGACGCACCGGAAGAGAGTGACCTCTGAACTGCATGACAGTTATTTCCGCTCGATGACGATCACACAGGCCATTCCAAAGATAGCGGAAGTGATACATCCCGATCGCCAGATATCGGAAGAAATTGTGGAGGCGTGGAGGCGTGTCCATATCACCGTGTGCGGGTTTGAAGGTAATATAAGGCCGAAGAATTGAACAGAAGACAGTTGAGTTGAGTTCCGGCCAGTTGAGTTCGAGTTCCAGTGGCGAGGGATGTGGTAGGGAGGGCCACACCAGGCCGAAGGGGCCTGGGGCACTGATGAGCTGAGGTCCTGAGAAGATGCTGATAAGATGCAATAAAGAAAACCATCACTTAGGCCTCCGGTTAAGCACCAGGAGGACAGGAGAGACATAACGTGACGGTCATAATAGTGGGGTCAAGGTGTTGCAGTTCATGTTCGGTCTCCGGCTCCCTCTCACAGTAAAACCCCTTTCGAACCCTTGCAATAAAGTGAGAGGTAAAATATTGCTAAAGAAGTCTTCCTGCGTCTTCCTTCTTGCGTCGTTTGTCATTGCGTCTGATTAATTCATTGTGTCGTTATGATGCTGCATGAACATGTATATAATAATATAACACTTTCAAAATTAGTTCTGTTAAGTTTGGCTTGTATATTCTTAATTTGTCGTGGCTCCTGAATTTGTAGTTTTTGTATCGTGTTTTCGGTAAGAATTTTCCAAAATTCAGTTATTGGTATTGAATGCTATTTTAGATATTGTGCTATGGAACTGTATCAGAAAGGTGCATTGTATATCTTCTCTATAGGGTTGTTGAGGTTAAACCGACGTATATATTGTTGGTTTCAGAGATGCAACTCCCAAAATAAATTTGAATTGATATATAACGCTAGTTTTTTCGAAAACTCCAGTCGAGGAAGAGGAATTATTATCAATGACGAAGCTGAAGGTTTTAAAATATAATAGTATATGATAAGTTTTATTTTTTATAAGGAGCAGTGGGGAGTATGTTTCTTTGAATCAATGCTTTAATATATATCATATAATTTGTAATTGTAGTGCATTTGGTTGCGGTAAAATGTTTGATAAATGTTTGTTGACTGGGTGAAGTGTTTTACTGTTTATTTTTTGGCTAATAGTTTCATTTATACGTTTAATTTGTTAATTAAAACTATAGTAAGAGGATCCATTATTGGTGAGAATTTGTTTTATGTTGTTTTTTTTTAATTTCTTTATGAAATATTGTTTTGGAGGAGGAGTTTAGTTTTACACGGGATATTAGATTACTAAAAATTGCTTTTTTATATTGGAAGGGGTATTCTCTTTTAAAGTTGAGGATATATAAGCTAATATTCAAGGGTCTTTTGTAAGTTAGTGAAGTTATTATTATTATTGTTAGTACATACCAAATGTATCAATGAAAATATAAATAAATACTGTTAATTTAGGGCAGTACTGGCGCGGTGTCAATTACGCTTGATAACAGTTTCCCGCCAAGCGATTACCAGAGCAAGAGGATTCATAGAGTGTGTATCCTTATATATATATATATATATATATATATATATATATATATATTGAAAAGGAAATTAGAAGATATTTTCTTCTTATACGAATTTCATGAATGTGTATTCCCAGGTAGGTTATAAAATGAAATAAAAATGGAAGTGATTATTTTACTGTGCCAAATGTTCGTATATATATATATATATATATATATATATATATATATATATATATATATATATTACACTTTGTCATAAAACGTAGATCTTGAGTGGCTTGTCACCTTTTAAAGTAAGTCACGTGATTTGAACTAGTCCGGCTTTACATTTGAAAGGGTATATTTGGTGTGGTGTGTACATTTGGGTAGCAACTCCTATTGGTTACTCAGAAAGGTTTTTTTTTTCAAGAGATTCTGTTGTGCATAATTTCTTATCGAAATATAACTTACACGATTTTGGTCCATCTCTGAAAGAGAGCGCTGTTTGTGTTCCCCTCATATCTTTTAATTCATTCGTATAATTAGGCAGCATTGTGCTGTTCGCGAATATTTTTTGATGGGGAAGGATAAGTTGGAGTTATAATATTTTTTTTTGAATGAAACCTTTCTGTTCCTTCAATATAAATCCTGCCCCTTCCTTTTAATTTCTCTCAGTTCCTTGATATACCAAATTTTCTTGTTATGCACAATCTATCCGCTGAATACATTCTGCACGATTTTGACCCCTCAAATTATCTATATTTGTGTGTGTGTGTGTGTGTGTGTGTGTGTGTGTGTGTGTTCGTTTTGAAAATTATATATATATATATATATATATATAGTTGTAGAAAAAGAAAGGGACAATTATAGGGAGGTAGCATCCATTGATATAAAATGACATCTACAATGAAATTGTGTCTTATCAATTCAAGTCCAGGAAAAGTGATAATAACTGGTAAAAATAGAAAAACATTTGGCAATGGCGGCTGGTAATTTAAAGAATGAAGAACATTCAGAGAATTCTTGGCAACAAAAAACAAAACAATAAGCAAATGCGTATGCTGTGTAAGTCATGAACGCACCGGCTAATTTTCAGGAACCGGGAAATGGTCTCCGATTGGTGGAGCCAATTTAGCACAGATCAGCCAGAAATCACCTTGGCAGAAGTCCTAGAAATTTTGGCGCATCCACAAAAAAGGGAATTTGAATACATCTTTGCATGGAAAGAGACAATTTGGTCCCACAGTAAAGAACTGCAAGCATATATTTTCGCATGCTTAGAAACATCAATATATATATATATATATATATATATATATATATATATATATATGCGTGTGTGTAAAGTTATAAAAACAAGATATAAAACAGGAAAAAATACTTTCTTGACCCTTAGAAGAGTGTGTATTTAACATGACTCTTTTCAATATTTTTAATCACATAGCTTTTAAAATTTTGGTATGACAAACCGACAGTAAATTGCAAAGCAAATATTTGTTTTCATGGCAACATTGCGGTGCTCTAATCATTTATTTATTGAATTATTCAAGTCTTTAATGTTTATTATTTAATATTATTCTTTTAAGTTTAAAATCCAGGACGGGTAGCTTTGCCTTTTATTTCACGCAAGCTGCTTTGAATAAAACATAAATTGATATCTTCAATCTATCTTTAGTTATCAATGAATAAAATTGGGCAGACCAGGATTTCCTGCCTTTATGCATCAGCCTCTTTAAAAGGACAAGGTGGAATTCAAAAGGTGAAAAGTGTTGCTCGGAGAATTTACTGTAAAATGTTAAAAAAAAAACATTAGCACGATTTCCACTGATTCACTATCATTATATATATATATATATATATATATATATATATATATATATATATATATATATATATATATATATATATATAAAAGAAAATGAAATTGATAGGTTTCGCTATTAGACTACAGCTTGAATTTACGACCAGATTTTTCCAATATGTCCTATGACCATACCAAATTAATACTTACATATGTAATGCTGGACTGTAAAAACCATTGATAGAAAAATAAGGAAATAGCACATATAAGGAAAAACAGATAACAAACTATACAGACTATACACACTAAGAAATTAAAATAAAAACACTTTTAAAATATAAAGACATTCTTTAAAATAAAAACCAAATCGATATAAAAAAAACGACACCTTTCACTCTGTATTGACGCGTTTCGATTTCATTTTTGCGAAATATATTTCCATTTTCAATGAATCTTTGAGCGACACATGTTAATATAGTTTTCTACATTCTTTCCTTCTCTAATTACATCAGATTCAATACAAACACTGATATATATATATATATATATATATATATATATATATATATATAAGGATCAAGGGTAAAGTAGATCAATCCAGGGCATACAGTAGCACCCTTCCCTAAACCTCAGTGCAGTAACTTTTGAAAAGAGAGTCATCGGGTCACCCTCAACTGAAATCCTTTACTTTAAATCTTTCAAGAAAGTCTCTTTTTTCTAGCGTTTAAAAAGCCTTCCTCAATTTTCACTCGGTTCAAAAATACATAAAAACCTTGTTTTTAGTTTTTTGTGAGTAAAAACTGCTACCGAAAGTGTTGAAATATATAGAGATGGTGAAAAATTGATGAAATAAAGGAGAGTAGTAGTGCTGTTTACTATGAACACACACAATGACATGTCACTGGAAGAGCAACCACAATCTAGAGGGTATATGACGCGCTGATCATTTGAGAAATTTTGAAAATGCTCGCTATGTAATCATCAACATCATCCTGTCTTGCCACCAGCATGGATATCCCTGACCCTCTCTCGCCACTCCTATCGTTCATTGCTTCTGGCAGGTCCTCTGGGCTACATCCCGTATCCTCACAGAGCCGCTGTATGTATGTTCGAGCTGGTCGCCCTGCTTTTCCTCGGCCATGTGAGGGGTCCATAGGAGAACATCACTTATGAGGTCGTCCCTGCTTCTCTAGCAATGTATTGCCTGTCTTGTTCGTCTAACTTTGATAGTTTTCGTGATGGGAGGTAGGTGGTCGTTCATCTGCTGCTTTGTGGGGTGTTGCCTCCAGGATTAGCTCAAAATTGCTCGCAGCATCCTTGTGTAGTTGTCGTCAATCTTTTTCTCCATCCATTTAGTCAGCGCCCATGTAGTGCATCTATATAGTAGTATCGACAAGACTGCTGCTTGGAAGAAACTGCGTTTCATGTTATCGGTTAGATCTGATTTCCATATGCCCAACAGCTATTTTTAGCTGTCCATGACTTTGCTAGTTGTGTGTCGATGTCTTTTTCGGTTGATGAGACACTGCTTCCTAGGTAAGTGAACTTCCCAACTAATTTCAGAGAGCTACCGCCAAGTGTGGAAATGTCACCTGTTTGATTAAAACACATGTATTCCGTTTTGTGTGCATTGACATGGAGGCCAAATTTTGCAGCGGCTCGTTCCAGACATTGCACTTGTGTTTCGGCTTTACGGGTTCACTGGCCAGAATCGCTGTCATCAGCTTAGTCGGCGTCAGTAATAGTTTTTGCAGGGTACCTTCTGCCTTATTTCTTTGTCAACTTGAAACCGTTTTCTTTGATTTTATCAATCGATGTTCTAAGCACGTAGTCTAGACAGATGATAAAGAGGTATTGGGCTAGTGTCTCCCCTTGCAGTACTCCTGCTACAATGTTGAAGTAATCTGTGTCTCCATCCGAAGAACGTACTTTCGCTTTGGGGTTTCTATAGAGAATCATTATGGCTGCGACGGTCTCTTTTGGTATGCCGTATGCTAGTAGAATTTGTTCTATCTTCCCTCTGTGAATGGAATCAAAGACCTTGGTAAAATTGACAAATTGTATTGTGGCCTGTAGGTTTTTTTGCCCGTACGCCTTCAAGGATTCTACGGATAGTCAATATTTGTGAGGTCATGGATCTATTCATTCGGAAGCCATTTTGTGGTCAATTTTGGGTTTTATGCCATTTCGTAGTAGGGCACTGCATATTTTGGCTGCTATGGATGTAAGTTTTTGACTAATCTGAGGTCACTCTTTTTAGGGAAAGGCAAAATGCATCCCTTTATCCATCGGTCTATCGGATTTTGATTATAAACTGAGTTACTGTGTTGAAGTAGTATGTCATAAAATTGTCTGGTCTTACATACTTCTGGGGGAACTTCATCAAGCCTTGCGGGTTTCTTATTTTTAATTTTTCTAAGTACTGAGTCGAGTTCTTCTAGAGTAAACGGTCCTATAATGAATGGGGGAGATGGATTGATAGGTAGTGTAAGATTTGAATTAAATTTAACCGTTAGGATGGTTGAAAAACACTGTTTGAATCAATGGTTAGGAATATATTTGGAAGTCATGTGATCAGAAAATCATTAAGCTGAGACTGTCGAAGTAATAAGATGTAATTTTTCAGTCCGCAGCTTTTGATTAGGTCAGTAATCTATAGATGAGCTGAATAACATACGTGTGTACGCAAGAAAACGAACAAGAAGTATCTCTGTAAACAGCAAAACAGCATGTAGTCCTTCGAGGAAAAAAGGATTATTAGTCAAAAAAAAAAAAGAAAAAAAAAAGATGGCTGACCCAATAAAAAGAAGATGCCCCCATCTTAACAATAATTCATCATCGTCAGAAATTTAATTGTATTTTCTCGTTTCTTGGTTGCGTGGGCTTTTATAAATGAAGAAATTTGAAAATGAAATCTTTTCCATCAAAACTCACGCCGTAGTTGCTCAGTTTAAAAAATAGATTTAGAAATGTTCAAGGAAGAGTTCTAATGGGAATGATTAAAACGTACTTTTTGTTGTTGATATTGTTGATGGCAAATATTACCTGCATCGATTTTTTGGTGTCTTATTTGGGGGCTTTTTTTCGGGAAAACAGATGAATCGGGGATGAAAGATAAAATTGCACATGTTAATTTTCAAAGTAGTCAGATCCACGTCTATGTTTGAAAATGAAATAACAGCATTTTCCAAATTTACTTTACAGCTATACACGAATATGAATATCTAGGCATGCTAGTCTGCTCCAATTTCTCTCTCTCTCTCTCTCTCTCTCTCTATATATATATATATATATATATATATATATATATATACATATATATTATCACTTATTATTATTATGATCTGTTCAAATATTTGTCTCAATTCGAATATTTTATTTTTAACCATAGCTAAAATAAAAGCACAAATATGTTATACATTTGCATAATTATAATTTTAAAACAATTATATATATATATATATATATATATATATATATATATATATATATGCTGTTATTGTACATGTATATATATATATATATATAGTTGGGAAAAATCGACTGTACAGAGCATATGCTTTAATTTGTGTTCTCTTTAACAGGCTTCAATCTTTTACACCTGTGCAGGTGTGCCTTAGCCTATCCAATTTCGAAAACGACGGCTCTGATTCTTTATCTGCATTTGCTGAAGTAATTAGGAATTGCACAAATGATGAAATTGCTCGCGGTCTTCTTCGGTAACAATCGTTATCTCAGACGTTATTTCAATCCGAAGTTTTCAAAACCACCCAAGGAAAAAAACTTACCATATTTTCAAATATGTATATATATATATATATATATATATATGTGTGTGTGTGTGTGTGTGTGTGTTTATGTGTGTAAATGTACTACCAACTTACAACGATATATACGTATGTATTTTGTTTGTTCTTGAAATATTAAAATTTCGGGTCCTTTTCTGTTATACATAGCCAAGTATGAATATGTGTGCAAGCACGCTTGTGGGTGCGCGTGTGATCGTGCATGTATCTCTTGCTAAGCAATTTGATCAGCAAAATTAACTGGAAGGATAGCCTTGTTAGAAAACGGGAAACAAAAATCTATACTCTAGCAGAAAGTAACTGGATCTAATCTGAATCATTTTTTTCTCATCCTCTGTCCCCTTCTCTGTCTGTCTGTCTGTCTTCCTTTCTCTCAGTCTTTCTCTCTCTCTCTCTCTATATATATATATATATATATATATATATATTTAATTAGTTTTGAAAAATACCATTGGGAAATGTATGAACCTCTTTATCCCCACAAACTATGGGTTAAATGTACGAACCACTTCTTCCCTACAAACTATGGGTTAAATAATATCGATCTTCTAATGGAGTTTGCATTAATCAACCCACTAAGTTTGATATGCCATTAAATAAAGCAACTAAACGAAACCAAACCTAATTTTGAAAAAAATTTGGGTGAATGTAAATTTGGGAGAAAAATAGAACTGAAGACACTTATGAAAATCTAAACCAAAATGAAAGGAGATAAAAAGATTTTTAAGAAATCACACAAAGAAAAGAAAAATCTGAATGAATTAATGGTGAAAAAAGAAGGATGTGTCATTGTTTTGTAATGGTTAACAAGCTGCTCTCGCAAATCAGTTTTTGCAGAGTACTTGTGACCACAAGCCAACACTAACCATGTTTGTCTTTAAACGGACGCCCTGCACCATGCAATTGTTACCACCCTGGGCTGTCAGACAACTAATCAATGAGTTTGATTCTCACTGAGTGTTCCGACACTCACAGCCTCGTGCGAAAATGTGAGCATACTTATTTTATCCTATTTATGGTTTGGTAGAATTCAACCTTTACATTAGACCTCCAACTTGTGGCCTTATTATTGAACCTAAAAGAGTATAAAAAGAATAGTAAAGCCGTCCATAGTTTCTACTGAATTATGAGTTCACACGCTAATGCCCCTTAATTATTAGCATGTATCAAACTTAAACCATGTTTCATCTTAAACAGGACGTTTTGCAGTCCATCATTTAGTGATTTCGATTCTCACTGGGCCCTATACTTATACCTAGCGTGAAAACTTGGCCATGCTTAGTAAATTAGGGTCATTTAGTTGTAAATCTACAAAATGCTTCCAGTTTGCGACGTTGCTATGAGCCCAACTAAAAGAATAGAAAGCTGTCGAGGATTTTGATATGAGCCCTACTAAAAGAATAGAAAGCTGTCGAGGATTTTGATGTAATCTGAGTACCATTGAGAACTTCTCTTTTCCAGTACTTTCCGATAAAAGCTTTTTTCAGCATGTTTGAGAAGTAAAAACTCGCTTGTGTTGTGATAAAAAAAATCAACAAACATTGAAAAGAATTAAGTTAATAAAAACTAAAATTGATGATAATGATGACTGATGAACAAATTTAAAAATTCATTGACACGAATAGTTTGAGAAAAAACATGACGCCGATAGATAGACAAAATAAAAGATTGGTTAATAAGCGCGATTTTAGTAAGTTATTTTCAAGAGAGCCTGGTGAAACCTGTTTTTATGAATCAACTGCATATTGATCCTTGTTAAATGCCTGTTAAAGACTTTAACAATAAAGTTTTGTTGTTTTGAAAATATTCTCCCATTCTTACTTGAAAGTTCCTCTGCACAGTATCTGATTTTGGCTTCGATACGATTGTTTAACCCAAATATTTCTGATGCAAGTTGCGTATACCACAGGGATGGGCTAATATATAAATTCGAAAGTAATAGAAAAATAGCATTTTGTGCCTTAGAACTGAATATGGCTGAAGTGATGATTCTTTTTAAAATCTTCAGATGTGTTGAAATATTGTTAGCTTTATTCAAATTCCTTTCCTACAAGCTGTGAGTATATATTCCAGTTTTAACAGATATAGATTGGCTTGATTTGGTTGATATAATGGTGTGTCAACTACATATGCGTTATTCAATGCCGTAATTTAATTCATTTGGTTAATTGTCGCCACAACTATATTTTCAATGTTCCATTAAATCTTTAAAACTGCACTTTTATTTCTCTACAACTATTTTTTCACCCCGTTACAAGATATTAACTATCTTATATAATACAAATAATGTAGATACATTTAAATGGTTTTAAGAGTTTCGATCTAAAAACGATAATTCTCTTCAATAATAATACTCCTTAATAGGCACACAGATTTAAAGTTTAAAGTATTCCGAGCAAATAGAAATAATTTTCAGACAGATCTTGTCGACCCATAGATGAGACCGTTATAATTACAACAACTCCGAGTTAGAAAAAAAATTAGAAATATTTGTGACATAGATATACACTTGCACTCCCCAAAGTTTCAGAAATAGAACCTCACCATCAGATGCAAATTTAGTATCATACCAAGGAAACCATTCTTTATAAGGAGAGTGTCTTATCTCTCAGCAGAGGATGCAGTCGGCGATTTTTAATCCCCACCCCCGATAGGGCGGGTTTCACAGCATGAATTTTCTTCAGTCTATTATCATTTACGATATGAAACTGACAACCTTCCTTGGCTTGTGTTTTGATCTTCAACCTATAACTACTTGTAGTTGGTTGGTGTGGATATCCACTGTATTATCTAACAGCAGCGGGTGTGCAAAGGTATATATTGAAAGTATATATTAAGAAATTCATATATTGCTGCTTTCACAGTTTGAGTTGTCTCCAGTCTATCATCATGTACAGTATGAAAACAACAAACTTCATTGCTTTGCGTTGATGTTTGACTTTAAGAAAAGGTTGGTTTGGTTTATTTGTTTAACAGCGTATCAATACCTTATAGGCTAGCTAATCGCGAAATTTGATTAATTTGTAACATTTTAGAAAATTACAATGAAATTTATTATTTCAGCTTTCCATGGAATTATATCTTTAAAATCATTTTTTTTTATTATTATGATAGCAGTTCTCTGAATTTTACAGTTATATATTGTGGTATAGCCACATAATACATATACATATGCGTGCATGCAGAATCATAACGACGAAACAATAAAGATGAGCGACACAGTTCTTTAGAAAAATACACCTCTCACTTTATATAAAAGGGTTGTGTGTGAGAGGGAGTTGTGAGACCGAACAGAACTGCAACATATTGACCCCAACTCTTATGGCCATCAGCGTTTCTTTCAAGTTCTCCTCGGCTGCTCAACCAGGGGCCTGGGGGCCCAGCCTCTCTGGGACATGTTCCTCAATCCAGCAACTTCTCTCCAACTACAACTGCTCAATCGGGGGCCTGAGGGGGCCACTCTGCTGGGTGCTGGATTTCCCTACCGCATGTTGTCTCCAACTCATCTGATCTCCAACTAACTGACTTCCTGTCTTCAACTGACTGAATTTCCTGTGCACTGAGTAATATAATAGTTCAACGTCCACCTTCTTCTTGTGGGCGTCACAAATTCCACTCATTCAACCCGTCCACGCTCAATGTTATACTCTGCTATTCCTCGACCGGATGGACCTGTTATCTACACAGGTGCATTTCCTATTTTGACAGCCCGGCCGGGCCGTAGGTCAATATACTACAATATCAAGTATTCTTATCTGACACAACTACTCTGTACACTTTTATACGTTATCAGATAGTTTTATTTTACATTAATTATTTTTTCACAATTAAACGACTCAGCTATTTCTATCTAATTATGATCATTTTTTAACGCTTTTATCTAGTTTCAAGTATTTTTTCTAACACCAATAATTTGCAAGCAATTGTAAGGTTTCAAGTAACTAATTATAAGAATCCTTAGTAAATACTTCTACTTTCAAGTAAATATTCTTTATATGAATAATTGTCACACATTTATATGATTTCAAGATTTTTTATCTGATAAAAATTATCTTCAAAATATCATATCATAACAGGTATTACCACACGGGATTATTGTGGAACTGGGAGTAATGGTAATGAAGGTTGCTTAACACTATTCAGAACTCCAGCATTGGGACCTGATTAGCCGATACAGTTTAGTGTGATACTCAAGACATCGCTTTTTGAGACTGGATACCTCATTCATCTGTAACGGATGCACTCGGTGTAACGTAAGTTTCACCACTAGTGGTGGGAAAAGGTTAATGACAATGAATATCTTCGGTCATTTTTTCGGCTGGTGATTAAAAAGGATGTATAATATAATAATATATATATAGTATAAATAAAATATAATATATATATTTTTTATGCCAACGTGAGGTATGGACTAACATTTAGGAACCATGTCTTTTGACATTGTACTCGTGTTAAGCTTGTGAAAATTGTCTTCTAAAATCAATGATGATCTTCAGTGATTCAATGTTTTGCACACACACCGGAGGAACAGTTTATTTTACGCACTGCTGAGTACCTGCAAAAAATCATGTATCTATGCAAATGAATACATGCATAGGCACGTTGCACAGGTACTAGAGTATTTGGGCGCTGGGCCTTATTTGCACACAGTTAAATGATTTCTAGACTTACTATGTAACAGTAACAATTCAACATCAGTCATTTATTTGCACTCATTTAAATAGATATGCATGATATGTAGGAGACTAACATCTAAAAAGGTGAGTGAGTTTATGATTTTGCCCACAGTTAAATGGTTTCAAGTATTGTAGTTATTTATTATTTCTTCAAGATTAAAGCTGACGACTATACGGTCTATGTTGCTATCCATGCTTTCTGTACTATAGTTTCTTTGTAAGAGTTTTGTCGATTCATGAGCATGGCCCTGTTTGTTTTGAGGGCATTTTGAATGTGCTTCCTGGTCTTTCCTTGTTCACTTGGATGTTCATCTGTATTTTTCCAGCTTGGCAACTGGGAGCTTGTGATTTTTGTTTAAGTTGATCAGGTATCATGGAAAACAACATTTTAGTTTGTCTTTAATGCTTCTGTTGGATGGATTAGTGATTTACGTAACAGCTGTTTTATTGGAGGTTTTGCACTTTTAGGAGTAGTTCGTGTTGGAGTGGGAAATCCTACATGTGTTTTTGTTTGGAATACAGCATTGGATGTCTCCCTATTCCCAATTCGTTGCTGAGCTGGTGCTTGGTAAAATTCGGTCGACTATAGTTTTTTTCTGGTGCTCCTGAAACGTTGCCCAATTATTCGCCTCCAACTGGATTAATTCCTTCACGAGTGTTCTATATTTGTTGTTGTCATTGGCTGTAATTGCACTCTGCGCAACAGAGGCGTAGCTGTTTTCTCCCATGTAGGTTTCTACATACTTCTTTTTTTCCAGAAATGACACATTCCACTTGTGTTTCACTGCAAGTATTTCCTTTTCTTTTTGGTAGACATCGCAAAATCTTATAAAAGCCGGAGTATCTTGTTGGCAGTATGCACATCTAGTGTCCTTCAAACAATCTTCCTGCACATGGTCTGGAGTTTTTCACCGATATTTGGCTCATGTCTGTCAACCTCTACAAGCTTCACTGTGGTGTTTATATTTTTGGCATTTGAAGTACCTCAGGTACTCTGGACCGTACTGCTCAACTTTCTCAAGACAATAGTCGATCTTCACCTCATTTCTAGTATGGGGCTGATTAAATGTTAGGATGTAAGTGTTGGTCTGGATTCGTTCTTCGTCTTTTTTTCTTATATTTGAAATTCCCTGTTTTCCCACAATTGATAATATCTCTTCTATAGCCAATGCCAACTCCTTACTCCAGATAACTACTTTGGAAGAGTTGAGTTTCTCATGCTGATAGGTTCACTATTTCGTCGATTAAAAAGTTTTCTTTTTTAATATACATCTGCCGCCCTCTTGCGGTCCACCTCGATTAGCAAGTTTCTGTTCCTAGTTTTCTTAACATTTTTTCTGAGTAGCCCTTGTAGAAATAACTGTTTCTATGAAGAAAGGCGTGAATTTGGCGAGGCAGACCTCCTCCAAAGATTCAATGACAACGAATCTAAGGAAGGCTGCTCCCTCATTCACCAAGTTTGATTCTGACAGGTTTCGTTTAGTTTTATTTGAAGACGCCACATCGCTGGCCCTATGTTCCACCACCCACCACGCAGTCCAAATTGTGTTGGGAATGTATCAAGAGGGACACCCATTTGCCTTTGTTGAGACGGAAATGTACGACCAGTATACCTGATCTGAGGGTAGGTTATCGAGCCGTTGCAAATTTCAGGTCCTCTCTCAGCACTGATGAAATTCTTATTCTCTCGACGCAATTCTCCCTCAGCCACTGCCTACTAGCGCCTAAAAATAATGGTTGGGAACATTTTGTAAGAGCAGATTTTATAGTACAGTCGGGATAAAACATATAGGTGCCAGGGCTTGACATGACCATCTGCTTGATCGGATCTCGCCTATCTGACCGCCCGTCAGACCAAGTAAGGACCTAATTGGTGTGTTGTAAGTCATTGACCAGTCTGCCGCCGGATCAATAACTGATAAACCACTAGTATCCTGTCCTAGAGCCTTATGGGTCACCACCCACGGCCAACAGGTAGTGCCATTGGGGGAAGTCTTACCTCTCTAGAGTGGTGCAGTCGGCGTTTTCTACAGCCCTAGCCGATGGGGCGAAGAAAAATATTTTTGATTTAAAAAATGTTAGGGTTCTACTTATGTATGTTCGATATTGTATAGAGAGAAGAACCTCTCACCATTGAAGAAAATGAGAAAGAGAATAATATCATTGATGATAATGATAATGATATATGTGGTGATGGCCCTAATAAAATAAAAAGACATGTCAAAATAACACACAGAAAAAAATTGCACATACGAATATGGAACGCGTATTTTAAGAATGGTGGCCGTTTTTTTTTTTTTTTGTTTTTTTTTTAATCTTTGAGGATTTTTCGAATAGGCACAAGTGTTAGCATTTTTCCTCTCTGTCTGTTACACAGAGAAGAGTGAACTTCCGTTGAAGTTGTCCATTGTATTCGAACTGAATTGACGGAAAACGACTATTCCTTGTTCTAGTAGAAATATCTGATTTCACAATATGCCTATATTTATTCATTTATTTATTTTTGAAAGACATTATTTCAATATCTAGAAAAGATTTCAACTTTTATTGTTTGTGTGGAAGCTTAGAGATTAGGTGGAATATTAGCTGAATGACAATGTATATGTTTCGATAGTGGTGTATCGGTTGAAGAATATATACAACCCAAGAAACTGTTGTGTTCATGTCGTTATATATCTAACTTGTCTATCAATTTTAAGCAGAGTAAAGAGAAGGTTAATTTTTAGGAGAGTAATGATTAGGTCAATCTTAAGCAGAGTGAAGAGAAGGTCAATTTTAAGCAGAGTGAAGAGAAGGTCAATTTTAAGCAGAGTGAAGAGAAGGTCAATTTTAAGCAGAGTAAGGAGAAGGTCAATTTTAGGCGGAGAAAGGAGAAGATCGATTTTAAGCAGAGTAAAGAGGAGGTCAATTTTAAGCAGAGTAAAGAGAAGGTCAATTTTTAGCAGAGTGAAGAGAAGTTCAGTTTTAAGCAGAATAAGGAGAAGGTTAATTTTAAGCAGAGTAAAGAGAAGGACACTTTTAAGCAGAGAAAGGAGAAGGTCAGTTTTAAGCAGAGTAAAGAGGAGGTCAATTTTAAGCAAAGTGAAGAGATGGTCAATTCTAAGCAGAGTTAAGAGAAGGTCACTTTTAAGCAGCGTAAAGAGAAGATTAATTTTAAGCAGAGTAAAGAGAAGGTTAATTTTAAGCAGAGTAAGGATAAGGTCAATTTTAATCAGAGTAAAGAGGAGGTCAATTTTTAGTAGAGTTAAGCAGGTGTGAACTCAGTGTTTTGCCTTTTATTAGACTGATTGTTTAACCAAGGCTAAAGAAATTAGTTTGTTCTATGATTTACCCATAAATAGGAAAGACCAGATAGATTCATGCCTTTTTGAAGAGAAACGAAAACAGGCTCGTCCGGAATTTGAACTTGAGTTACCAATTCCATTTCCTACGACGTTAACTGTTACAGTAAGCACGCATTCTAACTTAACTTGTCCTCTACAAGCAGGATTCGACATAAGGTATTTTTTAGCAGAAAACTTAAATTGAGCGTTTTCCTTATCCTAGACTTATAGTTCTATCAAGGTTAATATAACCAGTCTGTCCTACTATTTATTCATAACTGTGGCAGAACAGATGGATTTTACATTTCCCAAGTTTATAAGCACATACTTCAGAATTTGAACTCAGGTCACCGAGTCTATTTGTACGATGATAAAGGAAACACAAGAAGTACTCGCTCGTTTTTTTTGTTTTTTTTTCTTAAAACAGTCATCCAATATATAAGAAATACTGCAATTGTGATGAAGAGAGGGATTAGCATTTCATTGTTATCTCGTTTACATCGACAAATCGGATGATTATAAAACGAGGATTAGCGCAGACGCAAACATCGCAAAATGGACAGGACATTGCTTTATTTTCTTAGAACATTTAAGAGTATTAGTTTAAGAATTTTGCTGACCGATAATTAAATAGCGTTCACTGTACAAAGATAGGGACATAAGAACTAGAAAAATGTCCTTGAGATATTAACCCACATTTTTTTCGCATTATGATAAGTATACATATATATATATATATATATATATATATATATATATATATATATATATATATATATATATATATATAATTGTGAACTACTACTTTTGGTTATAGAGTTGCTGTATTTATATTGTATTGCCTATAATATGTAATTGTTATATAAACGTCTGAATTTTCAGCAATTTTCAGCCAAAAAAAAATGAGCAGCGGTAATGCCAGATAAACTCAGATTTCTTAGGGTTATTTAATTTTTATTTTATGTTTTGTTTTCGATACTTATGCTTACATATAGAATTATTTTTGAGAAAAATATTGATGAATATATTTTAGAAATAGTATTTACCGTTGCAAAGCTGGGTAAATCCACTAGAATCACCAGGTTTAAACAGAATGATCTCCCGAAATTAAAAATGATTCGGTGCAGCCTCAACTAGCACTGATCGAGAGGGAGTTAAGTTTTTAAGTATCAGCTGCCACTTTTAATTCTTTTTTAAAGTTTTAAATCAGAGAGATCATTTACCGGAACCTATATATATATATATATATATATATATATATATATATAATAACTGACAAAAATTAAAGTAATCAAACGTGTTCATAAAGCTATTTTACTTGATAACAAATAACCAATTCTGAGATATGACAGAGAAAACAAACGTTGTTTAACAGCTGATTATTCCAGCTTTCTGAAATAAATCTAAAACAAATTAGATTAAATTATTCAAATTAATGGCATATTTTTCCAGATCATGTAGTCGAGAAAATATGGTATCGCTTTGCAATTTGCATTTCTAAAATAAAGAAATAACAAAACAGCAGTCTTATTATGCAAATATGTTAGGAGTTAAACTTAAATAGCTGTTTGCTTTGGTTAATTGAAAATAAACTTGGCGTCAACATGAGTACTGTCCATTATAAGGATTTATATGATTATAAAACACGTTTGAGAAAGAAATCCAATAGCTCAGTGGTAAAAAGAAATTTGTTCTAAAAGTCAGGTTAGGAAATTCAATCCCTATCTAGAAATATTGTTTACACTCACGGATTTCCTTCTCCTAGACTAATTACCAAACAAAGCCTTCCTAACCAGTCCACCTCACTATTTAACCATAGCCTAGGAGAATATATGGATACATGCTTTCCCAAGAATCAGTCGATTTAGAAAGCGAATTTTCAACACTTGATAAAATAAAAATTAGATTCTTATGAAAATATCATAAGTGATTTCTTTTTTATCTATCTCCAATAAAATTCAACTGAAGGGTCTGAAGATAAAATCAAATTAAAAGTAAGAATATACAGCCTGAGACGCAAAGTGTACTTTGTGCTATTATATCCTTACTATTCTTATTCACCCTGACGTTAGCATTAAAATAGGCTGCCGTTTCAAATGATTGATTTTTTAAAATTTTATTCGGGTGGGTGGAGAAAGGGAAGTACAAAGAGCCCCGTCCTGGTTTTGAACTCGTATCACCGAATTGTAACTTCTACGAGGAAAACCATTACTCTAAACGTGTCTCTTTCTTTCTTTCTTTCTCTCTCTCTCTCTCTCTCTATATATATATATATATATATGTGTGTGTGTGTGTGTGTGGATTTGTGTTTATGAGTGCTTTATGGTACATCCGCCATCACCAAACACGGGCGTGATTCCGCATACAATTCATTGATCGTTCCGCTGATTGGATATATCTTCGGAAAACACAATCGATTCGTTATCTGCCTAAGTTGTGCATTCCAGATCCAGAAAACAGATCAACCGCTCATCGCAGTCACCGGTCGGAGAGTAAGCGAATGTGACTGCACAATTGAGAAAAAAAATTCGACGACAACAAACAGAGAATAAACTCGGCTTTGTAATAAAGATAATACTTATTAAGAAGAGAAAAGAAAAAAATATTTTTTCAACATTTGTACAACTATTCAACCTTCGTAAAAGTGGTGGGGTTATGTCAGTCACCCAGTTCGCAAAGTATCAGTTAGTCGATTCCTTGTATAAGTATATGCTTTCCTATTTTCGCTCTCTATAGTCTGGCGCATGGCAATCTCAATGGCGGTTAACTTTGCTTTCTCTCAATCCTTGGGAGGATTATTCTGCAATGTTCTGATATGACAAGCTTTCATCACTTTATATACCCATAGTAGTCTGGTTGAAGGCAATGATGTGGAATCTAGTCGTCGCTTTTTCTACAGTCGCATTAATCAGGGCTTTCTGTGTTTCTCTGAAATTGTCATGTTTTCTCAATTCAATTCGCTTTTTCTACTCCCAAGATAGTCAGGTAAAAGGTCAGATGTCAAGGTGACGGGAATTCAACTCGCGTTCTCTCCACGGGATTCTCGTTTCTGGTGAAAGAAAAAATCTTGTATTCTATGTACTTCTCAATCGGAGGGGCGGTGATGATGACGAAGCTAAGAAAATCAAACTCCTCCTAATTTAATATCTAACAAACAATTCCACATTTAACCGTTTGTCACCCAACTTCATATTCACTTTAATGTTACTATTACTATGACTACACCTGTGGAAGTGACCACTTTCCGATTCTATTACAAAACACCACTGATGAATTGAGTAAAAAAACTGGAACCTAGGAAAGGCTAACTGGGATGGTTTTAAAACTTCATGCCTTGCCCAACTAACCCCAGAAACCAATAAAGACAATGAAGAAAACATTTTATATTTTACCAACATATAAACATAGCAGAAGAACTGTTAAACATAGCAGAAGAACATATACCTAAAACCTCTTCCTCTACAAAGTACAATAGGCCATGGTTCAACGAAAAATGTAAAAAAGCTGTCAGATTACGCAAAGCAACTTTAAAAAGATTTAAAATAAACCCAACACGAGCAAATTTAAACACTTACAAAAACAGCGGAGCCAAAGCCCGAAAAATCATCAAAGATTCCAAAAGAAGTACATGGAGAAATTACGTTGCCAAAATGAATAGTAACACAAAGCCAAAAATGTATGGCAGATGATTCGGAAAATAACTGGTCAAAATAACAATACTCCTACAAAACACCTCACTCACAATAATCTGAAAATCACAGACGAGAAAGATATAGCAAATCATCTCGCCGAAACTTTCTCACAAAATTCATCCGCCAAATACCAAAGCAAAAGTTTTCAAATTATCAAAACAAAAGCAGAAAAAGTTAAAATCAAATTTCAAAGCAAAAACACTGAAACTTACAACCAACCTTTCTCTGTAGCAGAACTAAAAGAATCCCTCAACAAGGCACACAATGCAGCAGTCTGACCCGACAAAATACATTATCAGTCCCTGAAACAATTACCCGAACCATCTAAAAATTTCCTCCGACAAATATTCAACGATTTATGGAACAGCGGTGACATACCTAAAATATGGAAAGAAACCACAGTTATACCAATACCTAAACCTTTCAAAGACATTACAATCGCCAAAAATTAGAGACTCATTACTCTTAGCAGTTATGTCTGCAAAACACTAGAAAAAATGGTAAATGCCAGATTGATCTGGTACTTAGAAACCAATAAATTAATAACATAATACCAATCTGGTTTCAGAAGCCAAAGAAGCCCAATGGATCATCTGATTCGATTAGAAACATTCATCAGAGAAGCTTCTATTAAAAAAGAACATCTAGTGGCAGTTTTCTTCGATCTCGAAAAAGCATACGACACAACCTGAAAGTTCGGCATTGTAAAAGATCTGAAAAAACTCGGATTAGGAGGCAGAATGCCAATATTTATCGAAAACTTCCTTCAAGATAGACGATTTAGAGTAAGAAAAACAACAGGAAATGGGTGTACCTCAAAGCAGTGTATTGTCTGTCATGCTGTTCAATATAGAAATTAATAATATTGTGAAAAACATTATTAGCGGAACAAACTGTGCGTTGTATGTGGTTGACTTCCTGCTACAGAGCAAGAAACATGAATCCTATAGAAAGACAACTTCAAATATGCCTTGATAAGCTCCACAAATGGACCACGGAGAATGGATTAAAATTTTCAAAAGTAAAAACGAAATGCATTCACTTATGCAACCAACGTAAGCTCCACCTAGATCCAGCACTGAAAATTGACCACACCGAAATACCAATTGTTGAACACTACAAATATCTAGGAATCATTTTTGACCGCAAACTCTCCTTCATTAAACATATCAAATACTTGAGAACAAAATGCAACAAAACCATACAATTACTTAGAACTATAGCACACACTAACTGGAGAGGGAGCAAAGAAACATTATTAAAATTGTATCACTCATTAATCAGATCAAGGCTCGATTTTGGCTGCTTTATATATGGGGCAGCCAGAAAGACATACTTGAAAGAACTGAACACTATACACCACCAAGACTTAGACTAGCTCTTGGAGCATATAGCACGTTTCCTATTGAAAGCCTCTACAAAGAAGCAGATGAACAACCTCTTACAATAAGACGTGAAAAACTGGCTCTCCAATACTCTACAAATCTGAAATCTTGGCCATCCAACCCAGCTTATGACTACATCTTCAACCCGAAATACAAGCAACACTTTGAAAGAAAAGAAAAAAAAACAATGAAACCTTTTGGCCTTCGGATGATGTCGACCCTACAAGAATAAAAAATACCACTAAATAATATACATGATGGCATTTTTTCCACAAACACCACCCTGGATCATTAAAACTCCCCAAGTGATTCTCGAACTGAATGAACATTTCAAAACTAAGACCCACCCCAGCAGTTATCAAGAGAAATTTTACAATATTCTCCAATACCACCCCGATCACCTCTATGTCTTTACGGATGGATCCAAGGACAATAGTAGGACAGCGTACGCGGCTGTTTGGAACAAAACAGTTCTTAAGAAAGCTCTTCAAAGGGAAAGCTCTATCTTCACAGCAGAAGCCCATGCAATAGACCTAGCTCTCAACATCATCTCAAAGAGTAAGTATAGGAAATTTATAATATTTTCAGACTCACTCTCTGTCTTGCTATCATTGAGAAAAAATAATTCAGAACCCTCTTATCATCAAACTGTCGAGTAGATTAAACTCAATGTCAAATAGAAAAGAAATAATTATATGCTGAACCCCTAGCCACATTGGAGTGAGAGGGAATGAAAGAGCATACTCAGTAGCCAAATCAGCCTTAGATCTGACACCCGATAAATCCAGGATCCCATATCCTGACCTGAAACCAACAATTAATAAATTCCTTCACACAAAATGGCCACAATGGAGCAATAACATCCACAATAAACTCTTCCAAATTCAGCCCACCATAGGAAAATGGTGACCAGCATCGAGAAAATCAAGAAGGGAACAAGTTAGTATATCTCGATTGCGAATTTGTCATACAAGGCTTACTCACTCTTTCATTTTGAAACATGAACCACAATCACAGTGTTTAACCTGCCAGACAACTTGCACGGTTAAACACATTCTTTTCGAATACAGAACATTCGCTGTTATCAGAAAGCTATTTTTCAAAGTAAATAACTTAACCGAGTTGACTGTTCGAGAACGTCAAAATAGATGACATTCTGTTCTTTTTGAGAGAGACAGAGTTGTAGCAAAAAATAAGACAACTTAAAACTGGTTAATCTTGTGCAAACAAATGAAATCCTACTAATAGAAAATTCTACCTACCTTAATATTCGTTTTGAAATCTTTGGTTGAATATATATATAGACATAATTTGGCGTTGAATGACCTACAAAGATTGATATGCCATAAAACTTAAACAACCAAACCAAACCAACCAAAAAGGGGTGGTCCTTCCGAAATTTGGTTTTAACACAGGCTTATGTCAACGTGACATGACGTCAGTAACCGTTCATTCATAATTGTAAGAGAATTAAATAAAGACGTTCCTTACTCAGTTTCTTTTTTTTTTTTTTTTTTTTTTTTGTTAATTTGCTGTTTCTCTAATCCTTTCATTCTCAGGCGCTGAGAGCAGGTGGCTGACCTCTCGGTCAATCCCGTCAGCCGATTTTCTGCCTACCATGGATTTGTGGACAAAGTAATCGTTTTTAGGATTCTGGTTCTTGTGAATAATGCATAAGAATCGTTTCAATATATATATATATATATATATATATATTAGTCAAAACAACACTCTTCTGCTTTACTCACTCAGAATCTATTTTCGTTTATTCTGACGTTTTACAATGTACCGAATCCAATCTTCTAAAATCTGCCAAGCATAATTCTTGTTTTTATGGTCAATAAGTTTCCGCGACTGACTTCTGACCAATAATGTCATGCACACACGGACGCACAGACATATATATGTCTGTGTTAGTGTTTTTGTTGGTTTGTTCCACACTCCATAGTCAAAAGTCAACCATGTTTTATGGTGAGCTACATTTTAAATTCGGCAACTAAACAAATGACGTCTCATTTAAAGTGAGTACGGCAGTATTTGAATTGATATGGGTTGATTTGAACGTTTTGGAGATATATGTTCGATCGCTGATAAATAAGTACACTTCAACTAATACTGAAGAAGAAATCATTAGTTAGTTTTCTCTTAGACTATATTTGCCAGGCTTTTAATATTTCTTAATGAACATTAAAAAATCAAGACACATATTATATTATCTATTTCAAGACTCAACAACGTCGAAATTCTGGATACAAAAATAATGTCTATGGGTGTCCGTTGGTTTATCTTCTTCTTTTTGGCCTCTCTGGCATTTGTAGGGATTATGTACAAAGAGAGCAAACTCTATTAGATAATTACAAATACAAGGGAAATGGGGTTTCGGAAATTGTCCAATTTTGGATTGGTAAAGATAGATAATCAGTGAGAAATTTATTTATTTTGATTGTTCATTATTTACAACAACAAAGTAATTTTCTAAACATAATACCGGAAGTTAAAAACTGAATCCAGACATAGCCAGCAATCTTGGAACCAATGAGAAGACTGGATAGATAGGTAGATAGATAGATAGATAAGCATAAGTTTAAGAGTTTATATCAATAAATATATATGACTAAATTCATATATATATATATATATATAGGTAGGTATGAATAAATTTATATGTATATATATAATATTACGACCTAACAATAGAAGACGGGTCAGGATTATCGCCACTTAACAGCAATGTCTCCGTCAAGGCAGACCATAGCAAAAATCAAAGGTATTTATTTAAAAAAATAACTGCATGATATACTCCGGGTTCAAGATATGAGAAGACAATTGAATGCAACAGAACGATCGATGCGAATAAGGCAAGCCGGGTATTATTTTAACTAGCTTTTGATGATTACATAAAAAAGTGATTAGGAGATAGGTATTGAGCCCACAAAAGAATAGTCACCAAGTCACAATTTGAAATGAGCAAACATGATCACAAACATTAGGGATTTTACTATTTCTTTGGTGTGGATGTATGTACGGAATTCTTCCTTGATATATAAGAGCATACAAATAGAAATAGGAATGGGGAACGACAAACTTATCTTGAATTGTTCTTTTCACTCTTTCACTTCTTTTCTACATTCTTCACCCCGTCACTTCTGTTCGGTTATGTGAAGTCGTTCATAAATCTCTTCACTCGATTAAAGAATCTTTTCTGTATATTTTTTTTGTTCATCTTCTGACTTGAAATAAGACAACGTCGAGTAGAAAGAATAATGAAGATATTCCGGGATCATTAGCAAACTTCACGAGTTTTCTTTCAGCTAGCTTTTTCTAAGACAAAAAATCATTTATGTCAGAGTGGTATCACGCTGCATCTCCATCTAAAATTCTTCAGTTGCTTCGCGCCTTGTATCAACCATTCTTTTTGGCGCCATAATATTAACATCTAATTTGCTGCCGTGGTCCAATCAGCCCTCTCTAAAGCTTTAAATATCTGCGTTTGAGGCGGCTATCAACATTGTAGCAGTGGTGGCAAGCAGTAAGTATATACAATGAGTGAAGAGGAAAAGGTATTACAACATGCCAGCAGTGTGATAAAGAGACACTACAAGGTATGCTGCCATGTCCCAATGTATATATATATATATATATATATATATATATATATAAACTGATTTTGATACAAAAATAGACAAATATATGAAGACATATGAACAGACATAAATATGAGCAGACTTACATGAATAGACAAACATATTCATGTACATGAATATTTATAGATATATATGAATATACTAGATCAGTAGAGATAGAATGCAAGATAGATAGACAGATAGATAGATATGAATAGACATGGATAAATGAATTTTGATTCAATTTTTTAACATTTATAAATAAAAAGAACAGGCATGGATGAAAATTAGTATTTAAAAATAGACACCCCTTTGAGAAGAAAATCCAATAGAGTGTAGCAAACTATGTTTACTGTTCTAAAATATAGTGTAATTGTAATGCCAATGAGTTGATATAAATAAACCATAAGAGTAGACCACAGAAACGGAGACACCAGCTATCTACAATATCACTAATAGATGAGTAGACCCCTATCAATATAAGTTACTATGGATTAGAAATGATATAATCGTCTTGTATACTGGTAGCTTTGAACACTTGCGAGCTGTCATGAGTGGGTACGTTTAACTAACAAGAGAAAGGAAAAAGACAAAGACTTTTATGGCGTTGAATGACTTGCACGTTCCCCGACCACACCACATCGCATCCACATTGAATAGGAAAAATCAATTTTACTGATCATATTAGATATCAAACGACTGTTTTAAACATTCCATAAGAATAAGAAGCTGCCATAGACTATTAAATAAAAACATACATAAAATCTAAATAATTTGTAGCTAAAATAATGCTAATATATATATATATATATATAGAGAGAGAGAGAGATGGAGTGGCGAAAACTTCACTTGCCGTATAGAATTTCAACTATTTCTAAATAAAAAATTGGTAAAGATATTTTTATAATTAATATGGCAGTAAAATCTTAGAGGACAAGGGCCGTCATAGCGTTGGGCCATAGCTGATATCTTACTGGTAAATGAAGGTGTCAGGGTTTCGTTAGCCATTTCAAAATAACCATTATTTTTCCCTTGGATGCATTTGGGCCTATAGATTCGCCCCTCTTCTTCTTCCAGACTGGAAATCCTTCGATTTGAACCATGGCAACGAAGACACCACAAAGAGGTATTGCAGGTATTAACACTGACGTAAGCAATATACTGTTTTTTTAAAATTCACAATAAAACGAATAGAAAATGAATGATCGAAAAGAAGAAGCCCTGTTCGTGATGCAGCGGCAAGGAAAATATTGGATTCAAAATATCAGAAAGAAATCATCTTTAAATCATATGTTATTCCATTCAATATTCTTTTGAAAGGTGCAAAGATTTATTATAATGAAATTTGTTCAATATCAAAGTTTGGGGAGATTTTTGTCACATGTTTCTAATCTATAATTTTCTTATTGTCAGTTTTGTGTTGATTATATCAGGATTTTTGTCGAATATACAAAAACTGCCTCATGGTCAACATTTCTGCTGATTATTTAAACATTGGATTAGGAGAAAAACTTATTATATCGGCACTTGATGAGAAAACCATCATCTTGTGTACCCAAAAGCTATGGTAGTCTACCAGAATCAATCGTTTGTGATTTGTACATAGGATTGATTTTTGTTGTTTATTTATTTTGTTTGTTTAATTTTAATTTTTTTCAATATCAGCTACGTTTTCTTTTGTAAATAATCCAATTTTTAGTTAAATAGCGTTTGAAGAAAAGTATGAAGTATATATTCTACGTATGATGTCATAATATAAACAACACTGGTTATACATGCTTATATATATATATATATATATATATATGTATATTATACTAATCTAATATCTACCAGCATTCACGGTACTAGAAAAAAAAAACGAAAAAACCCCCGCCAGGAACAAGAGATAAAAGTATCTCGAATCACCGCCCGGGGGGAAAAGAAAAATATATAGGTCAAAAAGAAGGAAAAGGCCAACCTCGTGCGACCCCTTGAAAAAAATCAAGGGATACACAGTCAGTTGGTCAAAAGAAAACTAAAAACCTTCCGCGAATCCTGCAATGCTACAATTACAAAAGTGCTCAACACAAGTGGAGCCAATAATAAAATTAACTTAAATCGCAAGTCGGAAATCTTCTACTAAAGTTTCACCTTATCGGATTCATCCTAATCCACACAAAGACGATTCATCCTAATCCACCACAAATCAATTACTACGTCACGATATAAAGAAACATGCCCTTAATAATGATATGAAAAGAGGGGAAAATAAGGTCAAAAGCCTGCTTAAATAATGTATTTGAACCGTCCATCGACATATAATTGTATTGCGGACTCAATTTTACTAGTATTCGGGGATTCGGAATCCATCGTACAAAAGTGGATGCCTAAGTCGACAACGACATAAAAGTCAGTCAGAGATAAATTAAGAGATTGTAAGGAGCCGGTATCACATTGATTTCTACGGAAAATCATCTGGAACATCAACTCACATTTCCAATCGAAATAGCGTAACCTGCATAGAGTCCAGATATCGTCTTTTTGGTCCATTGGTTTTAGGGAAAGTTTTAGTTGTCAAATTAACGGATGCCCAGTTGATATTTTTCTTAAAACAGTCTCTCAATTCAAATAAGTGTAAACGTGTAAGTCAGAATGATATGAAAATTCGTTAGAAAAATAAATTACAAATTTTAGTATAACAAATATATTTCCTATCGAGGTCGGATGCTGAGGTCTCATTACCAATCACACTCTGCATACCAGACTAATCTTGGATTTTCTCCATCAGTCAAGAGGAAATATATAAAAATCTATTCTAACATTACATCAGCAGGTATATGAAATTCTTATAAGTTGACAAGAAACCAAAAAAGCTATTGGTATAATGTGGTACTTAAGATTCAGCTTCGAAATCATGCCTGGACCCAGAATTATTATGTAATGTAAACTTTTGGGGAAGCAACACTGGTGTTTGTCAACAATCATTTTATATATATATATATATATATATATATATATATATATATATACACTGATTATAGTGACTTGAAGGGAAGAGAAAATAAGTCTTTCATAACTGCTGTTGAAGACAATTTTTACTAATAGGATACAAGTATGTAGACTAGAAAGGAAATACGTGAGGCCTTCAATAAGTTTCAAGACTTTTTTCGTATGAGGACTTATATTGATAGTACACACATGAAACTCTAGTCCTCTTCGAAGTAATCTCTGGCTGCAATGCGTTCCAACAACTTCTGGAAGGCCCCATGGAAGTCCTCTTGTGTGAGCGTGTCAATGACCTTCATCACAACCTCTTTCATCGCCTTAATAGTCTCAAAACGACAGCCTCTGTGTTTTTCCTTGAGCATAGTAAAAGTCACAGGGGCAAGGTTTAGACTATTGAGAGGGTGAGAACTGTCTTGATGCCCATCTTGGTCAAATAGTCTGTGACAAAGATGGAGTTGTGGACTGGTGCATTGTCCTGGTGGAAATGCAACTGACCCGATTCATGAAAGATACTCCAAAAGCAGTCTGAAAAATTCCATACGTTTATTTGGCATTTTTTCCAAGTTTAAAACAGAATTTTATAGCATATCGTTCTCCTAGAGTTTCCTCAGATCCAGATTGCATTTTTGAAATTCACCAGCTGTGACAATCAGGCTTTAGTAGGGGGTATTCCAATTCCTGCTGTAGCAGTTCATTTGAACCTGAAATCATAAAAACTGATCAGTCATCTCATAAGATGGATAGCAATAACATACTGAATTTTTAAGAGTCTACGTCATTTTTAAATGCCTGTACAAAAAAGTATTGAAACTTACTGAAGGCACCATGTAAGTGTATATGTATATATACCAATATATAAACATGTATACATATATATATATATATATATATACGTATACATACGTAGCGCCCTCCCCTACACCTTGGTGTAGTAGCTATCGAAAAGGGAACCTTCGGGTCACCCTCGACTATGGTCGCTAACTTTACTTTACTAACTTATATATATAAATATACATATACATTTTCTTACGTTGCAATATGCCCGATGGTCTTGTAGGGTTCCGTTAGTTCCCACCAAGTCCACCAAGCTGGACATATAGGTGGGCTATGGTTTGCAGACGCTACTTACTATTAGCGATATCACCAACCCCTAGTTGAACCACATTTTAGAGCCACTAGTTGGGTTATAGTTGAGTTATCAAAATTCAACACAGCTAACTTGCTAGCTTTCCCCCTCAAATACAAGGCCTTCAACAAATACAATACTTCGACAATAAAAGATTCTGAACTGCCATGGTTGAGTCAACAAGATTAAAATAACAATATTCTTTTATTGAACAAAAGGAAGAAAGAAGAAACAATTCAGGTAAAAGCTAGGAGCGAGAATTTTTTCGTTTAAAGGAAGGAAGGTGAAAACACAGTTCTTCAGCACGGTAGATACTGTCTACTTTCTTTCATACTTTGGGTCTGAGGGCTGAGTACGAATTAAAAATCTCAAGTTTATCATTCGGGGAATATTCCCTCTTCTTTTCTCCTTTTTCATATCAGGGGTATTCTTTCCCTCCGTAATTTATCTTTTATTCACATCAGCATGAATATAACAAGAGAAACTTAAATGTACTTCAATTGTATTTTTGCATACTTGGGATTTCGCGGAGTCTTTTCTTTTCTCTCCTTTCTTTCTTTATGGGCTCTCATAATACGTTCATAGAAAGAATCACATATTATTTCAGATAAGACCAAGATTATTTTTTATCTCTCCTCGTGGACAAGTCTCCAATTGAGGGTGTTTCAGTTGACGAAGTTTCCAGGCCCCGGAGTGCGAATTTATTCAAAGGCGAAGCTTATTTCACTCAGTGTTCTCAGCGCGGTAGGATTTTTGGAATCTGGGTTTCATGCGTATCAAAACTACATGTCTTCTCTCTCTCCAATGAACAAATGGTCACTAGTTATTTTCTGTAGTTTAAAAAATGACCACATGTTGGCTTTTTGGCGATTTAACCCTTCGTCTCAATCATGGTCTCTGTCTGCTCCTCTCCGCTGACGCATATATAGTTAATAGTGAGTGAGCTTCTCTCATGATTATGTCTCCAAATGCTAATAGGGAGGGTTGAAGAGAAACAGCGTTTCCCCTGCTTCCACTTTCTATGTGACTACTACAGACGGCTAACAGCCAGCGTGTTGCCTTCTTTCCACACAACCCAGCGAATGTATGAGTGTGTCGTATTTTTTCGTCACAACATATATATATATATATATATACATTATCATATATATATACATATGTATACATATATATGCATATATATATGTGTATGTATGTATACATATAGATGTATATATATATATATATACATATGTATATACTTATATATACATATATATGCATATATTCATACTCACACACACACATATATATATAGAGAGAGAGAGCGAGAGAGAGAGAGAGAGAGAGAGGGAGAGAGAGATTTATATATTTCCATATATATATATATATATATATATATCCTCTGCAGGTGGTGTAATGGCTAGCATAAGGGCACTAGCAAATCTTTACCAATGAGTTTGGTTGTTTTTATGTACACCATTCTTATGACCTTGTGACACAACTAAACCAAAGCTTAGTATATTACAATATATATTTTTATATTCATCGACGCATTTCAACATTTTGTGCCACGAAAGTCATTTGATCTTTTAAAGAATTAACAATATTTTCCTATCTAAGTAAATAACGAATGAAAATGGCTTCAGCTTTTAATAATGTAAATTCTATTTGCTTGTTTTAAGTTTTGAAAAAAATCCACATGGGCTGAGAAACACTCGACTCAGGAAGGCACAATTATTTTCAAAATCCAAGAGAGTGAAGCAGCAGTTTTCATTATTTGTAATAATCATATTTTTCAAAATAAATTTAAGGAAACAGAAACAAACTTGAAAAGAAAAGACGTAAAAAGATGATGCTGTTTGTATAAGCACACACACATACACAAATCTGCTTGCAAATACGCACACACTCACACACACACACACACATACACCTGTTATTTAGTTAGTTCATGTTTTTTTTTATTTCATCGTTTAATGACATATCGATCTTCGTGGGTGCACTAACTTTTCTTCTACGATTCATTTAAAAGTCATGTGATTTTTTCATATTCTACACACACACACACACACTCACACGTGCGTGCGCGCGCATATATGTATATTTATCCACATGATCACATTATGATCTGTCACAAGTATTGACAGTAAATGTAAGTAATCTTTTTAGCATTGTCAATAATCATAAGCACTATATTTTCCACATTACTGCATCATGAGCTCGCCCTAGTATTGTCAGAGATCATTCTGATCATAAATTTTACATTTATTATTATTACTCATTAGAGTTTTTCACACCAGCGTAACCTGATGGTTTTTAACCGGAGATTGAGTGACAACAAGTCTCCTCAAGTCAACAGGACTCTTCTCAGAATCCTGGCCGTTTTCAATAATCCTGTTGTTTGGATGGTCTCCACTCGGTCGCCAAATTCCAAATCTTCCAGGGTTTTTAATAATCCTTTAGTTACCGTACCAAAAAGCGCCAATCATAATCGGTATAATTGTCACGTTCATGTTCCGTAGTTTTTTTTAATTCTCTTGCAAGGTCGAGGTACTTATCTCTCTTTTCACATTGTTTCAGTTTTATTCTGTGGTCAGCCTGGACTGCAAAGTCGACAATTTTGCAGATTTTCTTTTTTGTTGTTGATTATTATGAGGTCTGGTCTTCTGGCCGAGATTAGGTGATCCGTTTGTATATCAAAGTCCAAAAGGAGTTCGTGTGAGTCATTTTCTAGGACAGGTGCTGGGTTGTGCATATACCATTTGTTGGCATGATCAAATTTAAATTTCTTGCACATTACCCAGTGGACTACCTTACCCACCCAGTCGTGTCTAGCCTTGTACTCCTTCTGTGCCAATTTGCTGCATTCGCTTACTATGTGATTGATGGTTTCATCTCTATCACCGCATAGTCTACATTTGCTATTTTGTTGCGTCTATCCTCGCTTTGATATGATTGGTTCTTATGGAACTGTTTTGTGCTGCCATTAGGAGAGATTCTTTTTTTCTCTTAAAGTTTCCTTTTTAAGCCATGTCAAAGTTTTGTCATGTGAGATGTTGTTTATTAGTTTTTTAAAATGCCCATAGAGTTGTTTTCCTTCCAATTTTTGTGTCCTAGTTGTTGTCATTCTGTTTTCTATCGTGTTGTCAGTGTTCTGATAGCCGTAATCAGCCCTCTTTCGTATTTTTCTATATAGTCTTCGAGTCGTTGTATCGATGTGTCAACGCTGTCTTCGATGCTGGCAATTCATCTTCCTCCCTCTTTTCTTGATACATATATTCTGTCCGCGTCGTCTCTGGGGTGTAATGCCTTGTGCATGGTCATTAGTTTTCTAGTTCTTTGGTCCATTTGTCTAATTTCATCTCTGGTCCACTTGAGAAAGAGTCCCGAGAATCTAACAAGAGGTACAACCCAAGTATTTATTCCTTTGTTAATGTTTCTGCAAGAGAGCTTTGTCTCGAGTAGTTTTCTACTTCTCCAGAGATATTTCTTTTTTTCTTTCATTTTCGCTTGTTTGGTGGTGTCAGCCTCCAAGATTCCTAATAAGTTATTATTATCATTATTATTGCAAAAGCTACCCAAAACATAACATCATTTATAATACGTACCATAAATACTACATCCCATAATCAATAGGCACAAGCAATAATTGTTGAAAATAAAATCATTATTAAAATAAAAATTCTAAAAATTTAACGTATGTGTGTGTGACCCCTAAATATACGCAAATAAGAGAGAGTTTATATGTTTTAAACAAAAAAGAGCTATCTATTCTTTTGGTGGTAAGCCTATTAAACTGGTAGATTAGTTCATGTTTCTTGACAGCAACTTCACATGTTGTGAAAGTGATGTCAACATACGCTTAACGAAGGCGTAGAATGCAATTGACTGATTATCGATTATATAGAAATTTGATCTGATGAAATAAAACTGAATTTATTCCAAGCTATTGCTGTGTCTATACTACTATATGGATATACACCATGGAATCAAGCAAATTGTTGGGAACGGCAAAAGACTGTTTCGAGCTGTCTTGAACAAATCCTGGACATAACTCACAACTAAGACGAACAGGACATGCGAGACATTGCTGGAGAAGTAAGGACGAACTCAAAGGTAATTTTCTTTTATGAACTCTTACATATGAAAGCACCGACCAGTAAAGATTAACTTATCTATGCAGACATTTGATGTAGTTTGGAGGACCTGCCAAGAACAATGGATGATAAGAGACACTCCGGGAACTCCATTCTGTCTGCGTGACTGGTTGACATATGTATATATAGGTTCGATATGTAGAATGCATTGATATCTCGCTTTATCAGATATATTAATCAAAATAGCATGAAAATATATTGAAATATTATTGATTAAATTCATTCAAAGAAACCACCCTAGCCTTCAACTACAACCTCCATTCAATTTCAGAATTTTCTGCAAGTTTTTCAGAAACTCTTTTAATAAATGTTGCCGTTATTCATGTTTTCAGTTCATCTTCAATGTTGGACGGAGTTTTATCGGTCTCTCGCTCAGCGAACCTCACACATAATAATCAAAAGGAGTGCAATCTGAAGATTTAGAGGTCAAGGTGTTAGAATTGATGTGTAGCAAAAATTTACGGACTGCCAAAACTGGATTCTCCGGCTTGAGTAAAATGGAATAGTTCTGTTGTCAGACGAAGGATCTTCCAGCAACCACTCACTGAATAAAGGGCAGCACTACTTCTTCCTACCAGTTCCCGAAGGAGTTTTTGTTGAGTCTTAGGCCATGAAGAAAGATATGTGGAAGCATAACATATCCGTCTCTAAAAACTATGATATTGACAGGGATTTTTGGTTTTTAACCTTTCACAGGGTTAGTCAACGGTTGAATTCACCATCAGGTCCTAACAAAATTTCTCATGGAAGAAAAACTAAAGCATTTTCGGTTTGAGGGAATGTTTCAGTTTTGAGCCCTTTATCATTTTGTATAAGAAGCACTTAAGTCGTTATGCACTACCTGCCTAATGAGAAATTCAGACATTCCCATGCCCTTGGTTAATGACATGATTTACTTGATTGATTCCTGCCCATTATGGCCTGGATCTCACTGAGAAATTATTAGAATGATCATAGTGGGGCTTTCGGGCTGCCTACCCTTTCTAATTACGAATGGAAAGTCGAACTCTTTTTTTAAATTTCTTCACTGTCCTTAAATCGGCACCCAAAAGCAGTGAAATCTTTGAATTAGTTTCTTCGTCGTGAATATCAGGCAATGGAGTATGCTGTTTCTAAATTTCTCGAGAAGTTAATTTTGTTATGGTGGTGCTTTCTTAGCAGACTGTGCCCAACTGACTCTAGTTTGTTACACTATAAACAAAACCTGAAACAAAGTGCATTCGCTAAATCAATATATGTACCCATTGCATTATGTATATAAATATATAATTTGTAATATGATACATGTTAAATGTCAGAAAGCAAATTGAACAAATGGTCAAAAGACAGTTTGGAGTTAAAAGAATTGTGAAAGCAGAGACGACGATCTTTTTCTTTTTTTATTTGTTTTTGAAGCCATCTTTGCATGTTTATCATTCATACTGTGCGAGGAGCCATATTGTTTAGATAACAGCATTTTGCAATTATTTTAAGAGAAAGAACGCAGCTTCATTCAACCCAGTATTTACCTCGTTAATTAGAATACCTAGCTCTTAGAACAGGCAACATAACAACTCAAGCACGAAACAAACTAATTCATTATTAATTGACAATTCACTGATTCCTTTGCTAATTACACTAAAGAATTAAACGCTATACAATATAAACATGTACTGGCTTCGGAAAAATAATATTGATCGTGGTACATATGACAGATCACGTGATGTTATGGTTAACAAGCTAATCTCACAAGCTAATACGATTCTCTCAAGCTGCTTTAGCATTTGGCCATATCTAAGATACACTTAGTATTTTTCGGTGCCTCACAGTGTAAATGTTAACGAGTTTAGAGTATTTATGGCATACTCAATGATGACTGTTGTGTTTGTGAGGACTCACTGTTTGATGGAGGAGTAGAACCACTATCTATCTATCTATCTATCTATGTGTGTTTATGCGTGTGTGTATTTGGTAAATGCCTTGCTGATAACTTAGTGTAAAAAGCTTTCATAAGTTATGATCAAGAGGAAAATTATTTCCATTTATATGAAAAAAATCTATTTCTATCCCTATAAAATATTTCTGAAGCTAAATGGCACTCCCATAAGACGACACTATCCAAGAGTAAGCACGAGAACGGTATTTCCCTATCTAACCATTATTGATATATTAAATACAAGTGACGTCTTTTTACTCAGATTAAATAGTCTATTGTTAAACAATTCAAAGAAATATTCTGCCAGTATTCTCGTAATTTATGCCCTGAAGAAAATTTCAGGATTTTCATCTTTTATAACAAAAAACAATTATTGTATAAGAACGATGAATTGCAGAGAAATGTCGCCACAAATCTGAATTTCAGTTGATGAATGAAGCAACTAATTAGGATTTTATGTCTACCTTGACAAGTTCAGCCTCCTTCTCGCTTTATTTTACTTGTTTTCTATTTATTCATTAACACATACTCCCATTATACCCAATTCAAATTAGTTTTCCCCATTTTCTTAAAAATTAACTCGCTAAATTAAAACCTGTACAACGCAGTTTCAATTTTATTTAGTGTTATTCATAATCAGTATTTTAATTATAAGACAATATACTGAGTTTTTAGATTGTGTCCATGCTTTATTTATTAGGTATATAGTGCAGCTATTTAACATTATCACGGTTTCTTAGATCTTTTTCATAACTTTGTAAAAGTCAAGTATTTTATAATATTTGTAATCCTGATTAAATTTTCTGCCAATGAAATTCTTTTGGAGTAATAGTTTTTCTACTACTATGCCGTGCTTTCAATCACTTAGAATTCATCTTGTTCATTTCTGTCTCAAAATGTTTCATCTAACTATTGTGTTTCTTCTCACTGAAAACAAGCAATGAGCAATGAGACACAGTAGAGTTTTAATTTGTATTTTATATATATATATATATATATATATGATTGTTGAGATTTTTAAAAATCAACGTGCCCAATGCCCAAACTAAGCAAAAGATAAACAAACTATATTGCAATCTCTTAAACGTAACTAGAGTGTCGGGTAGATGACCCATGAACAAGCTGATAGCACGGAGTTCCCTGATTTTTTTTCACCTCTTATCTCTTTAACTAATCGCTCTAGGCTTGTTTTCTTGACAGTATCCAGTGTCTGCATAGAGATAATGCATGTACGTCCTTGCTGTTCGGTCTATACGGACTCATCCATATGTAGGAGCCCACATGAGAGAGCCATGTTTGTTAATTCGTACTTTGTTTTCCAGCGATTTGTGACATGTCATCTTCGTCTGAGTTGAAGGCTTTTGTGGGTTGTTTTGTGGGTTGTTTCCAAGTTTCGTTCATGACAGCTTGTAGCATTCTATGGGTAATCCCTACGAGCTTTTTACTAAACTCCCACGTAATTTTTTTAACTTCACCAAAATTCGAGACTCTCCACTGCATGCAATTTATTGTTATACGCAAGACAATATATATATTATATATATATATATATATATAGGACAGATGTGTATGCATGTACGCACGTGCGCGTGCGCGTGTGCGTGTGTGTGTGTGTGCGTGTGTGTATTGTCGTAGCTTAAAGCAACTTCCAATATTTTCATTTATTTTTTTTCGAAATTAACGGGCTTGCGGGTCCCCGCACTGTTTTATCCCTGTTTCAGTATGGAAAAGCCTCGGGCAAAAAAAGAGGATTAAAGTGACGCACTGATGCTGCTGTTATACACTTTTCTAATGGTTCCTGCCTCCTCCCAGCTGCTCTTGCCTGTTGCAATTTGCACCTGTTTACTCACTACGACAACAGTCTTTTTCAAGACACTACTCATACCCCTACTAATGCTCTTTAAAAGGCAAATCAACAACCACTCGACAGCTTACAATGACGACCATGATAAACGTTAACAGCTCGCCCAACTTTTTCCGGGCCTGCTAGGTCGATGCAGTGACCACCTGACATAGAACACCAACTAGTCCCATGCAGCAAAACCCGTCGTCGCAGACTAGCTAGCCAATTCAGTGCAGTGATAGCTTAAGAACAAGAGTAATCAGTCCGGTGCAGCATCGCTTTACGCTCTGACAACAACAGTCCTCGTGTAATAGACAACTTCGAACTGCGACGACATCAGCTATTGTGCAGAGAATCTAGTATCTCAGGTCGTATTCTGTGGCCTACGAACCACTAGTTTCACGACACCAGTTTATGGGAAGACAAAACCGTTCGAACCCGCGAATATTTCATCAACTTGCCATAGTTAACACCGACCAAACCTTCGATTGACAGCTGATTCAACCTCTGGGAAGTGAAATAGCTTGCTTCAGTATTCCAACACATCTAACCCTCTTGTCATATGCAGACTAATTTGCCATATATTTGCATTAGAAACTTGTTGGTCTAGTCGTTCGACAAAAACAGGAATATCAGACGACATAACTACACTAGAAACCTGTTCAAGTATATCAAGTCTCACTGTCGTCAAGAACTATTTGACAATCAAGTCTACGTTTTCGACATAAGCAGGAATTCCCCTCAACCTCTTTAAAATTTTAACTTTGCTATTTTTGTTCTTGCTTTTCCTTGCTTACTTCACTCATTTTTAAACGTTCTTATGGTCAGCTTCTTCTAAGTTGACCCAGCAATAAAATATAATTAGAAATCTTTAAGTACCTTACACATCCATAGTAAGAGAGAGAGGGGGAGAGAGACAGAGACAGAGAATGACAGAGAGAGATAGATGGAGAGTGTTAGAAAGTGTTGTACGTAAAATTGATGTGTGTATTTGTGTATTTTGTGTGTATATCTGCACACATGTATATATATATATATATATATATATATATATAAATTGGCATATATACATATACACCTACGTGGTGCATTAAATAAGTTCCAGACTTTTTTTGTACAGGCATTTAAAATTGTCGTAGACACTTGAAACTTCAGTATCTTATTGCTATACATCTTATGAGATGACTGACCAACTTTTATGATTTCAGGTTCAAATAAGTAGTTACAGCAGGAATTGGAATACATCCTACTAAAGCCTGATTGTCACAGCTGATAAATTTCAAAAATGCAATCTGGACGTGAGGACACTTTAGAAGAACGATATGCAATAATATCCTGTTTTAAACCTGGAAAAAATGCCAAAGAAACGTATGGAATTCTTCAGATGGCTTTTTGACCATTTTGCATGAAGAGATTCAAGGAAGGCAGGGAGTCTGTGAGAGATGATGAGAGGTGTGGGAGGAGTAAGGAAGTCAATACACCACGGTTGATTGGACAAAGGGTTAGGGTTAAGGTTAGGATAACTATGTTGAGGTTTTAAGGGGGTTCAGGAAGAGATTCCGTCGGAAGAGGCCAGCACTCTTCAAATTGGGTCAGTGGCATTTTCACCAGGACAATGCACCAGTCTACAACTCCATGCTTGTCACCGACTATTTTACCAAGATAGGCGTTAAGACAGTTCCTCACACTCCATATAGTACTGAGCTTGCTCCCTGTGACTTTTGGTATATATATCAAAAGCATTAAATGGATATAATGTATGTGAAAATGTATTTGTACTAATATTTGAATGAGTTTTGACTAAGTCGGTATGTGTGTGTGTGTGTGTGTGTGTGTATTTGTGTGTGTGTGTGTGTGTGTGTGTGTGTGTATTTACAAACGTATATGCAAGGTGTTTGTACAAACTTATCTGAACGATTTGATTGCTTAAACTTTGATGGTAGATGGAGATACTTTAGAAATTAAGTCTATTCCATTGGTGTGCTTGAATTTAGAATGAGGAAATATAAAAAATTACTTGACAATAACGAAACGCTTATCAGCCAATTACAGGAAAGAAAAAAAAAGCGTTTTATGCAAGTACACTCTAGAATAAGCCCCCACTAAAACATTCAACTATATAGAAATATCTAGAGTCAAAACGTTTCCATACGTACAACGTGAACAGAGGGAGATGAAAAATAATTGGTGGTCAAAGTTGTTTTTTTTTTCCTGACATCCAAAGAGCTTTCGATAAAAAGAATCCTAAATAGTTCTCCAGCTTCATACATGAAGCTTTTTGTACTCTATATACTTTCATTGCTCCTCTGAGGTCAAGAAATAATACCTCCATTATCAAAGAACCAGAAAATGTTCTCCAGTGATAGTAATATCTCTTCCCAAATATGTCTCTGGAATAATTGTCGATGTTTTTGAGAATCTTTCTCAATGATATACAAAATTTGAAATCAACCGTTTGTCAACTTTTGCAGGAATTGAATTAGCAATAAAAAGAAATTAAAACCACGAAGTCACCTGCAATTGATGGTCTCCCTGTTGAACTGTTGAAAGTGAAAAGTATATATGTTAAGCATGCTCTATTCGATCTCCTCATAATACTCAAAGAGATCTTCTTTACCAATTGATTGGGTTGATAGTGCTTAGTTTATTCGTACATGGGCAAGGATTCAAAGGAATTTGTCGCAACAATCTTAGAATAACTCTTTTGGATGTTGTTGGTAAGGCTCTTTCCAGAGTTTTCATAAACAGGCCACTTACGAGCATGTCTCTTTTAGACACAACAGAATTACAAAGAAGTTTTAGATCTAGCAGGGTATCAACGGAAATTATATTTTTGATGAGGCATGTTCAGAAGAGAATTGACCAACAGTTCTCTCTCTTTCAGGCTTTTGTCCATTTTACCAAAACTTTTGATACGGTTGGAAAAATAGGGTGCCAACAAATAATTGTGAATATACTCAAGCAATTTCTATGAGATTAGAAGGCTAGAGTTGTCATAGTGGTTGGTTATTGGATGAGATTCCAATTGATAATGTAGATAATCAAGGAGATATTTTGATCGCATAACTATTCTCGATAGCCCAGTCGACTGGTAGTGTAAAATACATTGACAGCATCTCTGCAGAAGAGTAGAACTTCTCCAAAAAGAATCCTGGATATGACACTAAACAATCCAATGGTGGTGAATCAGTACTGGAGCTGTGATGAATGTGGAACAATTCCTTATTGCCACTATCTCCAGTTCCACTCTGGCCGTGTTCGGGCCTAATCTATGGGTAAAATAAAAGTATTTTTTTCATTTAATAAATTTCAAACACGTTCACCGAGTGAAAACAAGTGAATAATGTTAAAATGAATTATTGCTGTTAAGTAGTAATACCTGAAAAGAATTAACAGTGTAAACAAATAAACTTTGGGTTAAAGTGTGTCTTACAAACTCTTCGCTTTCAAATCAGTTTTATATATATAGATAAACATGATTTGTTATCAAATAGCCTATAAAGCTCGATATGCTATATAAAAAAACAACCAACCAACCAACAAACAAACAAATCCTGATATTATTTTCTGTGATGCTGACACACGCATTTCAGTATTGCTGTTTTCATTTCTTTATTTTTGTTTTACTTCTTTCTTTTTTTTTGTAATTCTAATTCAGAACTATAGAAAGATTATTGGGCAGTAGAATACACAGACTGCTTTTCTGCAGAGGAGTAAGACTCCACCAGCGTTTATCCTGGATATGACACTAAACAATCTGATGGTGAGTTTCCAGTTATGCTTGAGCTTTGGGGAATGTTGAGTACTTCTTCATTGCCATAGCTCCCAGGTCCACTCTGGCCCGGAGTGGTAATACCTGATAAGAGTCCTATCTTTAGGTTAAATAGAATTAAACAGTGGTTTGAGTTTACTGGTTTTGGTATTTAAACTGAGTACTTATGATGAACTGAATTGCTCAAAATATAATTCTTTTGACCTCTAAACTGTACTTATGCTAAACTGATTTCTCTGAAATAAAACTGTTTTGACATTAACCCTGAGTATTGCCCAGTCGGCTGGGACTGTAGAATATACCGACTGCACTTCTGCAGAGTCTTAAGACCCCCCACTAAAGATTTCCTGGATATGATACTAAACAATGGTGATGGTAAGGTTCAAGTGATGCTGGGGCTTTGAGGAATGCGGAGCACCGCTTCATTGCCATAGCTCCCAGATCCACCCTGGCCTGAAATGGTTGCACCTGATAGGGCCCTATTTATGGATTAAATAGAATTAAACTGTATACTTACGCTAAACTGAATTGTTTGAATTAGAACTATCTGACTAAACTGAATAGCTTGAAATAGAAATGTTTTGACAATTAAACTGTGTACTTACTTTTAAACTGCGTACTTATGCTAAACTGCATTGTCTGAAATGGAACTGTACTCACGCTAAACTGAATAATCTATCATAGAATTGTTTTGACATTTAACTGTGGGTAAACAAAATCTGTACTTATACCAAACTGAATGGCATGAATTAGAATTGTTTGATTAAACTGAATAGCTTGAAATAGAAAATGTTCTTGAACATTGAAATGTGTGCTCATGCTAAACTGAATTGTTTGAAATAGAACTGATTATTTGAATAAAAATGAATTTGGATTTAAATAACCTACAAAGGTTGATATGCCATAAACACAACCAACCATCCAACCAACCAACAGAAAGATTAGTGAAGGTTTAACTTGAAAACGAAGTCTTTTCACATACTTATTTGAGAGTTCTTTTACGAATTCGATATTAACTTTCTGGCTCATATATATATATATATATATATATATATATAGAGAGAGAGAGAGATGTGTGTGTGTGTGTGTGTGTGTGTGTGTGTGTGTGCGTTATAGCTCAGTCTTACCCTACCTATAATTCTTTTTCTTTCACATTGTTTGCATATCAATCTATTAATCTATCTATCTTTGCATATATATATATATATATATATATATATATATATATATATATATATATAGCACTGTCTTTTTGTTCGTTTATTTATCACTCTGTCACAGTAGCGAACAAGTTACTTTCAAGTGGAGACGTGAGAGTCTAGCAAACATAGGCAACAAAGGAATAAGCACACTGTCGAAATATAAAACGTAATGATTATTTCTGGACGGAAAGTTTCCCTCATTATTTTCGCTCAAAATCTAAATCATTCCATTGTCCCCTCCCCGTCGTTGTTACAGCCACGCGTTCTGGCGGCAAAATCATGCCATTCATGTCTTAACCATCATATAAGTGAGATAGCCTCGAACTGGAGACTGACAAATGAGCGCTAAATCAAACCAAAATAATTGTTAATGGTTGCGACGGCCATTTCCAAAGTTTTTGGCCGAATCGCGTGACCGAAGGCTTGGATATAATTGGACGAGATTATTGGCGTAAGGGGACCTTAAATCTTTGCACCCAGGGGCAATCAGAGAAAATCGCAGGTGGACGGCTAAGACATTTGTTGGTTCATATTATCTCTTTTAAACTTAACAAGCTAGACAGGCCTACAGTTTCGCAAATGATCACATTTCTAATTTTTTCTAATTCAATCATTTTCATTCATCTTTTGAAATTGCTTCATATTATTTCATTTGTCTTTTTATAACTATGTATCTCAATTCATATATCACAGTGTGTTCATCTTTCTCTCTCTCGTTCTCTTACTCTCTCTCTCTCTTTCTCTCGCGCTCTCTCCCTCTCTCACTCTCTCTCTCTCTCTCTCTCTCTCTCTCTCTTTATATATATATATTTGCATATATATATATATTCTCACATAATCTCATTCCTGACAATTCACTTTAAAACTATAAATTGCATGGAATGACAAGTTCTCGCATAATCTTCTTCCTAAGAATTCCCTTCAAAACAATATGTTATAATGAATGACAATTTCTCGCATAATCTCGTTCCGAGAAGAGCTGACTTCGAAGCAATCTTTAGTATGAAATGAAAAGTACTCGCATGGTCTCGTTACTGAGAATTCACTTAAAAAAAATATGTAGTATAAAATGACAATTTCTTGCATATGAATTCTTACGAATAAGATTATGCGAGATTTTGACAGTTTATTAAGTATTTCAAACGGAATATATATATATATATATATATATATATATATATATATATACATATATATATATATATATATATATATATATGCGCTAAAAGCATCTTAATTAGTAAAACATTGACAGTATTGTGTACACAATTTACAGTAATATTACACTATTTCAATTATAATATAGCAATAAGAACAATATAAAAGCTCATGAGGCCGCCCCCCACCTCTCTCTCTCTCTCTCTATATATATATATATATATATATATATATATATATATATATACTAGCAGAAGTACTTCGTCCCTGACCGAAATAAAAGGATTTTAGGTACAACTACGGTCGGTTTAGATAGAACGTTAGAAAAGATGATTAGCTTAGGTATAAAATGTGTCAGTTGAAGTTGAAAGACTTAGAAAATGATTTTAAAATAAGATTATCTATTTATCTATTTTTAAAATTTTCTTTAAATTCTTTATTTAGTTTAAATTTAAGATAATATATACAAATATGTAACCCTATAAAGGTTTAAAATATCTGTATAATTATTATTTTTGTTTTGTTCTCCAATAAAACTTGATTTTAAATGTAATTCATGCGTAGTCACAAAATATCTTTTTACTTTACATTTTGGAAAATCTTCATCAATGTCTTTTTTGATTCTCTAAAGAATTAACGATAAAAGACTCAAAAAATTTCGCCAATGGAATATGTGTAATGTTTAAACATTGTGGAGCTTTAGAAGTACTGAGGAGTCGCACGTCTTTTTTTAACTTACTTATGAAGAACAATGAAGACTTCCACAAACTGCCTGACTTTAATCATTGAATTTTATCATTTAATCAGTGAAATTCAAAAACTAAATTTTGTTCTTTTCCTAATTTTATATAAATATATATATATATATATATATGTGTGTGTGTGTGTGTGTGTGTGTGTGTGTGTGTGTGTGTGTGTGTGTGTGTGTGATTTAATTATAAGTGACATCCACGACCTCACAAATATTAACCATCCGCAGAATCCTTGAAGGTGTACGGGCAAAGAACCTACAAGCAACATTGATATTTGTCGACTTTACCAAGGCTTTCGACTCCATTCACAGAGGAAAAATGGAACAAATCCTACTAGCGTACGGCATACCTAAAGAAACCGTAGCGGCAATAACGATTCTCTATAGAAACACTAAAGTAAAAGTACGATCACCGGATGGAGACACAGAATACTTCGACATTGTAGCAGGAGTACTACAAGGGGACACGCTGGCTCCGTACCTCTTTATCATTTGTCTAGACTACGTACTTAGAACATCGATTGACAAAATCAAAGAGAATGGCTTCGAACTGACGAAGAAAAGAAGCAGAAGATACCCTGCAACAACAATTACCGACGCCGACTACGCCGATGACATAGCGATACTGGCAAATACACCTGACCAAGCCGAAACACTTCTGCATAGTTTGGAACGAGCAGCAGCAAGCATAGGCCTCCATGTTAATGCACACAAAACGGAATATATGTGCTATAACCAAACGGGGGACATCTCCACTCTAGAAGGAACCCCTCTTAAACTAGTAGACAAATTCACGTACCTAGGAAGCAGCGTCGAATCAACTGAAAAGGACATCGAAACGAGGTTAACGAAAGCATGGACAGCTATCAATAGGCTATCGACGATATGGAAATCAGACCTAACCGATAAAATGAAACGCAGTTTCTTCCAGGCAGCGGTCACATCGATACTGCTATATGGATGCACTACATGGACGCTAAAAAAAACGGCTGGAGAAGAAGCTAGATGGCAATTACACAAGAATGCTGCGTGCAATCCTGAACAAGTCCTGGCAGCAACACCCCACAAGACACCAACTGTACGGCCACCTGCCCCCTATCACGAAAACTATTCAAGTTAGACGAACCAGACATGCAGGACATTGCTGGAAAAGCAGAGATGAACTCATAAGAGATGTACTCTTATGGATCCCCACACATGGCCGCGCAAAAGCAGGACGACCAGCACGAACGTACATTCAGCAGCTATGTGAGGATACAGGTTGTTGTCCTGAAGACCTACTTAGGGCGATGAACGATAGGGAGGAGTGGCGAGAGAGGGTCAGGGATATCCGTGCTGCCAGCACGATATGATGATGATGATGATGATTATGTGCACGTTGAGTCGACTCGTGAATAGGAAAACATAAGTGACTCCTTTATATACATAGATGAATTGTGATCAAATTCCCTACTTAAAAATTAACTTCGAGAAAAACATCTATAAAAACGTTTAAAAATGTTTAGTATTTCATGAAACAGTCATTTTTAATTTCTGTTCCAATCACGGATTACGAAAGGTTTTGCACCTCCCACACACACACACACACACACACGTACGTTGTATACTTCGGCAGCAATTCGTTATCTAAACTTGTTTGGTTGAAGACCACGGATTTTTTCTTTTCTAAAAGCTTTAAGTGAAGATTTTTTAGTTTTCTTGCCATTTTGTCTGAATCAATATGGTGAATAAAGTACTCTATACTGGTTAAAAGTGATTGGGCTAGTTTTGACATATATATGTATATATAGAGAGAGACAGACACAGAGACAGACATAGACAGAGACTGATAGACAGACTGACAGAGGAAGGGAGAGAGAAGTGCACAAATAGGCATTTTTATTATCAAGCTTTGTATTTAAAAATCATCTTTACGATAAAAACTAAATGGAATTACGATATCGAAGGGGAATACAAGTTCAGATTATATATTTTAAACACTGAAAAAGTTTCATCGAAACTACAATAATAAACAAAGTCTTGTAAAGAAGTGGGTGCTCCGGCTAGCATATGTATATGAGAATACTAACTATAATTTGACTGCAATATATCCAAGCTTTTATTTATATATATATATATATATATATATATATATATATATATTATATATATATATATATATATATATAAGGTCTGTTCTGTAGAGTTTGGTAATGAATAAAAGATAACGATATCAGATTTGATTGTATAATTTTACGCTGTTTTTGATTAAGATAAAAGATTAACTTTTAATTAAAAATGTGTTGTGGATATGTACGTTTCAACATGGCTTTTATTTACTTGGGTAATTTTAACTTTTATTTCCGAGAACTAAAACTTTACACAGGTAATGGTGCGATAACTTTGCTATTCAGATTGCAGCCTATTTACATCCATAGATACATGTTCTTTACGATGTTGTCTACGAAATCAATGGTAATTTAACCAGATGATTAGCGTCTTCTCTGAGCTCAATATTTCCTCTTCCTCATTGGAAATATTATATGTCATGCAAAAAGCCAAAATCTTAAGATGATAAAAAAAAGTACATAATCGGGAAAGAAGTCCAAACCAAGCTTTCGGTGGATTTTATTGGTTCTAATCTCATTATTTTTAAGTAAATTGTGACATTGAAAGTGTATACCATTAGGGTGATGATGCAGAATTTCACCTCATAGAATAAGAAATGTGAAATTGAAAGGACTAATTTCATATTGAATTTGTCTCCGAGATCATTTTTTAAAAGTAAAACGATTTCTTATACATTATATATATATATATATATATATATATATATATATATATATATAATGTGTGTGTGTGTGTGTGTGTGTGTTTTAATATATGTATATTAATACACACTTCTGCATATTTCATAAGCGTGTGAGACATGCAGACAAATCTATATATATACGTATATATACAGTGTATCACAAAAGTGAGTACACCCTCACATTTCTGCAGATATTTAAGTATATCTCTTCATGGAACAATACTGATAAAATGACACTTTGACACAATGAAAAGTCGTCTGTGTGCAGCTTATATAAGAGTTAATTTATTTTCCTCCCAAAATAACTCAAAATATAACTCTCTCTCTCTCTCTCTCTCTCTCACACACACACACACACAAATAGACATTCATATATGTGTGTG
>CAUZXS010002450.1:80000-158257 GCA_963585895.1 Sepioteuthis lessoniana | reverse complement strand
CACACACACATAGACGCACACATTCATACACACTGCTTTTGGACCATCTTGCATCAATCGAGTATCAGTTTTTGAGTGGGATAGGAAATTCAAGGAAGGCAGGGAGTCTGTGAGGGATGATGCGAGGTGAGCGAGGAGTAAGGAAGTCATTACACCAGAGTTGATTGGCCAAAGGGTTAGGGTTAGGGTTAAGGTTACTATGTTGAGGTTTTAAGGGAGTTAAGGAAGAGATTCGGTCGAAAGAGGCCAGCAATCTTAAATCGGATCAGTGGCATTTCAAGCAGGACAATGCATCAGTCCACAACTCCATCCTTGTCACAGACTATTTGACCAAAATGGGCATCAAGACAGTTCCTCGGCCGCCCTATAGTCGAGACCATGCTCCATGTGACTTTTGGTTATTCCCTAAGCTCAGAGGCTGTCGTTATGAGACAAATGAGGAGATGAAAGAGGCTGTGACGAAGGTCATTGACACGCTCACACAAGATGACTTTCATGGGGCTTTCGAAAAGTTGTTGGAACGGTACAACAACTGCATTACAGCCGGAGGAGATTACTTCGAAGGGGAGTAGAGTTTCATGTGTCTACTATACAAAAAAGTCCGGAAACTTATTGTATGCACCTCGTATGTATATATATATATATATATATATATATATATATATATATATATATAATCGACCCCTCAGTGTCAGTGGGATGGATCATTTGCTCAATATTTAAGCAATTTGAACTGGTTTGAGTTCCATATACGTATATATATATATATATATATATATATATATATATATATATATATATATATATATATATATATATATATAGTTGATGATGTTCATAAAAAAGGATTGTAGAATATTGGTAATAAAGGGAGTATTGGCAACGAGGGATTGATGGGTAAGTCCTCTGAAACATGTAACATAAAGGTTACAAGACAACCCCACTGGTAAGATTTATTGGTTGTCAGTATGCATACTATTTTGCTCCCCAGTTTATATAATAGACTTGGATACTATACATTCACTTGGACAATGACTAACAAGAGGATACAAAACTTTTTAAAATTAGAATTGCATAGTAGTTTCTTTTGTTATGATTAATTTATGCTTATTAATGTTGATGATGCTACAGGCAACACACACACACATACATACATACATACATACATACATACATATTTATATATTTATTCATATATATATATATATATATACATATATATATATATATTGTAAAATATCCATCAGTAAACATACACACACACACACACACACACACACACACACACACACACATATATATATATATATATATATATATATATATATATACACATTAATAACAAAACATATTTTTATATATTCATATTTCTATAAACAGACAAAAAGATACACACATATCCCTCACTCTCTCTCTCTCTCTCTCTCTCTCTCTCTTGTTTGCACGATTGCTTGGTGCCTGTCTCTTTCTCTCTATCTCTCTCATATATATATATATATATACATATATATACACACGGATACACACACACACACACACACACACACACACACACACACACACACACACACATATATATATATATATATATATATATATATATATATATATATATATATATATATATGTATGTATATATATATATATATATATATAGAGAGAGAGAGACTGACTACGATTAAACGACCTTTCTTGCGTTTTTTAATCCATGAAAAATAACTTACGTACACATCAAAGACAAGACCTATTCTATTTGATAGCCAAACTTTCTGGTTTTATGGAACACACCTCAATTTAATTAAAATTCATTAATTTAATTGATAATTGAGGGTTTTTTTCTAAATAGAAGAATTATGGAATAACTAAATTTTGAAGAAAAAATTATTGATTCATCAGCAAGAAAAAGGGTATTTGCATGTCTTCTCACCTGGCTCTTATGATGTCTATTTCAATTTCTTTGAGATATGGACTTAATTAAGGAAAATTATATTTTCTCACAAGTTTACTTAATTATCGCTTTAAAAATAAGCCTTACTATGTAGATCCTTCTCATCTATATATATATATATATATATATATAGGCACAAACAAACGCACACACTGATACAAACTCACTAGCACACACACACACACACACACACACACACACACACACACACACACACACACACACACACACACACACACAACTTTAGGGCACACACGTAAACATATCAATATCAAATACTAATTAGGCATAAATGAAATACACCAACACAAACACACAGAACACACAGAACACACTCTTGTAAAACGAAAGGACAGAAGAAAAAGAAAAAAGAGAAAGAAAAACAAAACCAGCAGAAACGATAACACATCACAGAACTGAAAAGAATCGACAACCCTATCAAAGTGGTCGCCACTATATAAATATGTGGGCCTATTCATTTTCATATATATATATATATATATATATATATATATATATATATATATGTGTGTGTGTGTGTGTGTGTGTGTGTGTGTGTGTGTGTGTGTGTGTGTGTGTGTTTATGAGTTTTATACTGTAAAATCCTGAAAGTTTTACAGAGGGGAATAAATACTAACATTACGTGTGTCATTAGTATAAAATTACTTTAACAAAATCTGAAAAAAAAATCTTCATTTCAGATTAACTGCCCTTTCTGTGAGTGCATTTTCCAATTTGTGACCTCCGTATCAGAGTAAATTTTTTGAAGGAATTTTCTTCTTTTTTTGATTACTATTAACAGATACGGCTTTACTCATTGCTCTTCTAGTTGGATGAAAAAATTATAAAAATGAAGTTTTCTAAGATAATGACTGAGTAACGGATTACGCGATTACTAAAATAAATAAATAAATACAAATAATATAAAGCGAAAAAAAGGGGAAAAAAAGATAATTATAGTATTTTGAACATCCGTACATTTTTGTCACTTGAAAACTACCTGACGAAAATTTCACTCTCAATTCTTGTGATTGGTCGGTGTTTTGACATGTATCATACACTTTCACATTGACTACTTTTGGCATATAACGGACACTACTCTTGTTTAACCTCTAAAACACTGTTTTCAATCACATGATCAATTAACAGAATCGAATTACATCCTTTAACACCCAACGAGTCCATTTATTAAACAGAATGTTCGATTTTAATTCATTATTTTCACAGGAGAGTCAAAAAACCATTTAAAGATATATTTTGCTTTTAAAACTTCGACCAAGTTGAACGAGATACCGCGGGAACTATATATATATATATATATATATATATATATATATATATATATATATCCTATTTACCCAACCCCTCCGCTCGGGCAGGATATGACACAAGGTCAATTTTTAAGCGGAGTTTAACAGGTTTGAATTCAGAGTTTTCCTTCTCCTAGACTATATATATATATAAAATCATGTCGGGCCGCTTGCACGGATATCCTTGACCCTCTTTCGCAACTTCTCCCTATCGTTCATCGCCTCCGGCAGGACTTCAGGACTACATCCCGTATCCTCACATAGCTGCAGTATATTTGCTCGAGCTGGTCGTCCTGCTTTTGCTCGGCCATATGTGGGGGTCCATAGCTCGTTTCTGCTTCTCCAGCAGTGTCCTGCGTGTCTGGTTCGTCTAACTTGGATAGTTTTCGTGATGGGAGGCAGGTGGTCGTATAGTTGGTGCTTTGTGGGGTGTTGCCGCCAGGACTTGTTCAATATTGCTCGCAACATTCTTGTGTAATTGCCGTCTAGCTTCTTCTCCAGCAGTTTTGTTAGCGTCCAAGTGTTGCATCCATACAGCAGTATCGACACGACTGCTGCTTGGAAGAAACTGCGTTTCATTTTATCGGTCAGGTCTGATTTCCATATGACCGATAGCTTATCGATTGCTGTCCATGTCTTCGTTAGCCGCGTGTCGATGTCTTTTTCGGTTGGTGAAACGCTGCTTCCTAGGTAGGTGAATTTGTCTACCAGTTTCAGAGAGGTTCCCTCTAGTGTGGTGATTTCTCCTGCTTGATTAAAGCACATATATTCAGTTTTGTGAGCTCTGACATGGATGCCAACGCCTGCAGCGTCTCGTTCCAAACTATGCTATATATATATGTTGTAAACAATCTATACAGTTTGAATACACAAGATATGCATCAATAATTTTTCACATAAACCTGCACGCACATGCGCGCGCACACATACACGTGCACACACACACACACACACACACACACACATATATATATACCTATTACCAACACCTAGTTTCACACAGGTTCTATATATATATATATATATATATATATATATATATATATATATACTTATTAATTGAAAATGCTTGTGCTTATACGCATATACGTGTATATATATATACGGGAAAAGGAAGGATTAGATCTCACGTGCCTACAGGAAAGAATGTATCAATATTGGTCAGTATGTCTTTAAGTCCTATTAATTTAAAATGCTGAATTTTACAAAATGTTAAGCTGTATTTTATTTGTAAAATAATGCTTAAACTATGCGTTTTAAATGTAAAGACACGCTTACGCTACTATAAACCCAAATTGATTATAAAACTTCTGTCCAAATGTCAGCGAACAAAGCAAAACGTTTTTGAATCTCTTCTATAATATAATTTAAAGATTCTTAAAGAAAGCCCTAACAGTAGTTTAGAAGAAAAAGTAAAAGCCTAAAACACCTAATGCTACCACAAGCCCCCCCCAAAGAGAATGGGGGAAAAAATGATGAAATTAATATACCCCCCTGACTAGAAGAATAGACCGTCTCCAAAACTACCTAAAATTCAGTAGTAAATAAACGTTAAAGGGAAAAGGAAGGATTAGATCTCACGTGCCTACAGGAAAGAATGTATCAATATTGGTCAGTATGTCTTTAAGTCCTATTAATTTAAAATGCTGAATTTTACAAAATGTTATGCTGTTTTTTGTTTGTAAAATAATGCTTAAACTATGTGTTTTAAATGTAAAGACACGCTTACTCTACTATAAACCCAAATTGATTATAAAACTTCTGTCCAAATGTCAGCGAACAAGGCAAAACGTTTTTGAATCTCTTCTATAATATAATTTAAATTTTCTTAAAGAAAGCCCTAACAGTAGTTTAGAAGAAAAAGTAAAAGCCTAACACCAAAAAAAAAAAAATTCAGTACGAGGGAAAGTCTGACAAAAGTACCCTAATCTTGGACTTTAACTAAGTTAAAATTTAAGAAAATTTAAATCATAATGACCCCCACTTTTTTTTACTACGTACACATGGGAAGCAGCATGATGTACGTAAGGGTATTTGAATAAACCCATGGGCGACCAAACTCAATACCTAAACAGGTCCTGGACGTGAGTTCGACGACTTTACGCTCAGGATCGTTAGTTCGATCGGGGAACTACTGCTGCTCCTCTATAAGAGTGGCTTCTATAGAAGAGAATAAAACAGCCATCGAAAGATAACCATGACCCACACTCAAACCACATACATTAACCACATCGCTCTTCGCGCGTGTAAAAAAGGGGCGCGTCCTGCTGAGGTTGGAGCCGAGGCCTCAGTGTTTGAAAAATCAGCTATAGAGCTCAAACAATCAAAACTACTAAAATGCAAGCAAACACTACAAATAGCGACATTTAACGTAAAAACCTTAAATAGAATAGGACAACTACCAGAGCTAATCGCATCGGCCAAAGAACATAAGATTGACATAATATGCATACAAGAACACAGATACACGCACACCGAATATATGAAATATCACGAAACTGGCAATGGATGGTCGCTCGTCACTGTATCCGCATGGAAAAACTCTGTCAACGCCGCAGTAGGAGGGGTAGAATTACTTATAGGACCTAGAGCATAAAAAGCGCTAAATAGCATTGAGAAAATACAACTTCGAATGATGGCAGCTACTTTTTACGGCAACCCCAGAGCAACAATCATCTTCTGCTACAGCCCTACCAATGTTAGTGAAGAAACTGAACTAGTCACCTTCTACGATGAGCTATCCTCATTAGTGCGTAGCATCCCGAAACAGAACATGTTAGTCATTGGCGGAGACATGAATGCCCAAATCGGGAAAAACAGAAACAACAAATACAGCCTCCACAACGCGTCAAATAGGAATGGGCAACATCTAACAGATTTCATGATAGAAAATAGATTAGCATGCCTCAATACAAACTACCAAAAAAGGAAGGGCAAACTATGGACATACACGTACGCGAACATTACTAAACCTCAGATAGACTGCATCCTTATAAACAAGAAATGAAAAAATAGTGCAATGAATTGCGAGGCATACTCCTCTTTTGAGGGTGTGTCCACCGATCACCGAATAGTCACGGCGAAAATACGGTTAAGCCTATGAAAAAACGCCAAACGAACAGCGACCACCAAACACTATGACTGGGCCCTATTGAACAACAGAGATATAAAAGATATATACGTATTAGAATTAAGAAACAGATTCGAGACACTACAAGAAAAGACAGGAAAAAGTACACCAAACGACGAATATGAAAATTTCGTCAATGCACACCTCGGGGCAGCAGCGAAATGCATTCCGACAAAATTCAAAACTAAATATAGAGTCCCATGGGAAACTTTAGCGGTGTGAGACAAACGTGCACTAGTGAAAACAGCCTCCAAAAACTATCGAAAAAAACCAACAAACACAAATGCCTTAAAACTAAAAACGGCACACTATCAATTAGCAGTCATATATATAAAGGAACAGACAGAATACATTCAAAATCAAAATTATAAGATTAGAGACTCGGTGGAAGATAGACAATCTAGAATAGCCTGGAAAACAATAAACGAGGTGAGCAGAAGAAAGAACACAGCCAAAGCAAAACTTAAAGCAGCAAACCAACAAGAACGAATAAAACTGTGGAAGCAGCACTTCGAAACCTTACTAGGAAACCCACCGAAAATAACACATGAACCAATCACCAGAATAATTAACAAACAATTAGACATTAAACTAGGACCGTTCACACAAGAAGAACTCGACTCGGTTCTCAGAAAAATTAAAAATAGGAAAGCTGCAGGACTGGACGAAATTCCCCCGGAAGTATGGAAGACCAGTATACAATCAAAATCCGATAGATAGATGGATGAAGGGATGCATACTCCCCTTCCCAAAAACTACCGAGGTATAACACTTACATCCATAGCAGCCAAAATCTACAATGCCCTACTACGAAACCGCATAGAACCCAAAATCGACAACATACTTATAAAAAACCAAAATTACTATTTCTAGACTTTACCAAGGCCTTCGATTCCATTCACAAAGGGAAGATGGGACAAATCCTACTAGTATACGGCCTACCAAAAGAAACCGCTGCAGCAATAACGATTCTCTATAGAAACACGAAAGTGAAAGTACGATCACCAGATGGAGACACAGAATACTTCGACCTTGTAGCTGGAGTACTACAAGGAGACACGCTAGCCCCATACGTCTTTATCATCTATCTAGACTATGTGCTTAGAACATCGATTGATAAAATCAGAGAGAACGGCTTCGAGCATACAAAGAAAGGAAGCAGAAAGTAACGCGCAACAACAATTACCGACGCCGACTACGCCGATGACATAGCGATACTGGCAAATACACCTGACCAAGCCGAAACACTACTGCATAGTTTGGAACGAGCAGCAACAAGCATAGGCCTCTATGTTAATGCACACAAAACGGAATATATGTGCCATAATCAAACGGGGGACATCTCCACTCTACAAGGAACCCCTCTTAAACTAGTAGACAAATTCACATACCTAGGAAGCAGCGTCGGATCAACCGAAAAGGACATCGAAACCAGGTTAACGAAAGCATGGATAGCTATCAATAGGCTATCGATTATATGGAAATCAGACCTAACCGATAAAATGAAACGCAGTTTCTTCCAGGCAGCGGTCACATCGATACTGCTATATGGCTGCACTACATGGACGCTAACAAATCGGCTGGAGAAGAAGCTAGACGGCAATTACACAAGAATGCTACGTGCAATCTTAAACAAGTCCTGGCGGCAACACCCCACAAGACACCAACTGTACGGCCACCTGCCCCCTATCACGAAAACTATTCAAGTTAGACGAACCAGACATGCAGGACACTGCTGGAGGAGCAGGGACGAACTCATCAGAGATGTACTCTTATGGACCCCCACACATGGCCGTGCAAAAGCAGGACGACCAGCACGAACATACATTCAGCACCTATGTGAGGATACGGGATGCTGTCCTAAAGACCTACCTAGGGCGATGAACGATAGGGAGGAGTGGCGAGAGAAGGTCAGGGATATCCTTGCTACCAGCGCGATATGATGATGATGATGATGATGATGAAAATTGATAGGTTCATAAAATGAGTTATTTTCATGTTATTTATTTCTCTTCAACATGTGTTTCTTGGGTTTTATGCTTTCTTCATGAAGTAAAATGGTTTATTCCTATGTTTCAATTAATTTAGATACTTACGAATCTTTTGATAAGTTTGCCCTTTTTTTTATTTCCATGATTTGTATCTGCAAATTTTCTGTCCGATTCAATTGTTCGAGTTAATTTAGTTCTCTGCTGGCTTTGTTTGCTTCTTCTTTTCTTTTCTTTTTCGTTTTACTAAAGTGTATTCTATGCGTTTGTGTGTCTGCCTGGGCGCTTGTGACGTATGTATGTGTAAATACTTCCGTTTTTTTTTCTTTTATTAATCTTCTTCGCTTAAATGATTTGTCATTGTTGATATACCTTAAAGGGTTATCTTATTACTAATTTCTTCCCTGCGTGAATTTGTACGTGTGCTTGCATGTGTGTGTGTGTGTGTGTGTGTGTATGTCGGGGGTTGTTTCTTTTTCTTTTATCACCCTTTCCCCCCAATAATCTATGATAGTTGATGTGCAATAAAATTCAACTGATCACTGATTTTCTTCTCTGAATGGTTGTTTGTGTGTGTGTGTGTGTGAGGGGTATCTATAGTTAGGTTCTGTTTAGTGTTGGTTTGAATTATTTATATGAATTTTTTTAGTAATTCATAGTCGTCAGTTTGTTATATTGGCATTACTTTAAATCCTCCATTGCTGTATTCGTATTGGTATTTTGTAACACAGTTTTCTGTCTTGTGGTAACTTAATATTACATTTGTGTTGGGATATTCTGGTATTAAGAGCTTGTGTAGACCCAAAGAATACATTTTACATTTGCTACATTCGATTAGCGTGGATGTATATATATATATATATATATATGTACATAAGGTATGTAGTTTAATCAGGCAGGTATGCTGTACAAAGAAAATGTAAAGAAAAGCACATATAAACGGATGAGAAAAAACTTACTTCTAAATATTCATTTAGATCTGCCGACCTGTTTTGATAGAATATTTAAGATATAAGATTACGAAAACCTTATGTAGAAAGTTTTTTAGGTCATCTTTGGGGTGGAAATTATTAGTTTAAAGCCCGGTTTGAACGAATATAGAAAAATATTCGAAAATTATTGGAAATGAAATGTAAATTTTTGAACCAGTTAAGGAAAAACCGCGTCTATTAAAAGTCGGTTTGTATTGGTGGAAAATGAAGAAAGAAAGAAAGAAAGAAAGAAAGAAAAAAGGGGAAAATGTGGTTAAAAGGGGAAATATTGTGGACAGATGGATATAGGTTGGAGGTGGATAGAAATGTCTGTTTAATCTGAAATCCTTCAACATAATTTTGGCTAAGTAAGGTGAAATTTTATAAAATTCTGGCCTTTGTTCTTTTGTGTTCTATTGTGAAATAACGGAAGATTCTATGAATATTATGAATGAATGTGATGACGTTTCAATGTTGGAAGTCAAATTTGTGTTTTAAGGAAATGTTATGAAAAACTAAAGCGTTGGGGAAATTGCCTGATTTAAAGTCTCTTTTGTGTTCCTTGATTCCTTTGATCGGTTTCTACCTGTTTCCCTGAAGTAATACCTTGGGCAGTCTTGGCAGTAAATCCTCTATGTAATTGCATTAGAATAAGATTTTGTTTTGTTATTATTGTTTCCTAATAGTGGTCCGATTGTTTTGCAAGTTTGTGTGATCGTCTTTATATTTGACGATTCACATTCTTTGCAATGATTGAGATTGTAGGATTCTGTATACGTTCAAACCGCTATTTAAGATTCATAATTCTCACTCTGAAGATGACCTTTAACAATTTCTACCTGAAATATATATTCATCTATATATACCTTTAAGAGAAACAAAAACCGGTCACATTACGGTTATAAATTTATTTCCGTCCTGTTAATGGCATTGATATGAATCAGTTACATTGAGCTCTTTACCAGGAAAATTTAAATGTTCATAGGTGAATGATTTTTTGTCCTGACGGAATTATTCCCGACTCTTGTTTAACTGGATTGAATAATATATCTATCTATCTATCTATCTATCTATCTATCTATCTATCTATCTATGTCTCTGTCTCTCTGTCTCTGTCTCTCTGTCTCTCTCTCTCTCTATATATATATATTTGTAAAAATAAATATATATTTGTTTTTATAAATATTGAAGAACATGGGTGCTTTTCTGAGACCACTCGTTTTCTGCCGTTTTTATACGGCAGAACAAGAAAGATTTGGGGGAAATCGAAAAATTTTAGTTGAGGGACAAAGTTGTCATCATCACTGCATTATGAAGAAAAGGAAATTTTGATTTTAGATGTAAGTTTAATAGATGAAAGAGGTACTGGGTTTATAACACTATTTTACATGTTAAATCAAAAATCCATTTTCTTCGTAATGCAATGATGACGATAACTCTGTGCCTTAACTAAAATATTCACTACACACAATAAGAATTTTATTCGTCCAAATTTCGTACCGTCACTCGACTTCTGCCACCTTTTGCTATAAATCGCTAAACATATATTCATGAGACAACGTCAAATCTGTCCCATGCACATGTATCATCATACGCACACACACTAGGAATCACGTATATACCCACATAATACAATATGCAAATATAATCCACACACACACACACACACACACACACACACACACACACACACACACACACACAAATATTCATACGCAATTTTAATGTAAGCATTCTTTTGACTGTAACTTTTCGAATTTTTCGATTTCTCCAAAATTTCTCTTCTACTGCCTGATGCTCGTCGTATAAATTTGGCGTGAAACCAGTGTTCTCAGATAAGCATCAATGCTATTCAATGTATATAAAAACTAATATATATTTTTTATTATTGTAATATATAATAGTTCAATCACAGAGATTGTGCACTCTCCAAATTATATCACCTTGTTCTGCAAGAAACCTACCAAGTAAGATAGTGACAAACATATACTGTCGTGTTATATATATATATATATACATATATATATATATATATATATATATATATATATATATATATATATATACGTTTAATTATAGCTATACGTATACATATATATGTAAATATACGTTCATATATGCATGTATATATACATATATGAATGGGTTTGTATATGTTAATAAACATGTATACATTCATATATATATATATATATGGGCACCTTTGGTATTTTAACGGTTAGTAAGCTTGATTAGCAAACCTACACTAGTGAGTTTGAGTCTCATTGAGTGCCCTATTCATTCAGCCTTGTGCCACATCAAATCAAAGAGCTTCGTAAATTACTATATATATATGTATATATCTACACATACACACAAAGTCGTATACACACACAGTCGTATACACACACACACACACACACATATATATATATATATATATATATATATATATTCAGCCAAACATGTTATTAATCAGTAAAATATACTGTTCTATGCATGGTAATACAGAGCAAGAATACTCTATTTCAAATTTGAAATAAATTAAAGTAGTATAAGAATTAAAAATTGTAAGTTTGAGTTGCCCTATCTTCAGGTGAATTGTATTCGTAGTTCTGAGCGAACTTCAAATATCTGTATACAAGCTCACTTGAAAATCGGGAACATGATGTATATATACTCTAAGCTGTTTTGTTCGATTGTAGAAGGGTTTCCGCTCAATATGAGCCATAAAAATCGGAGAAATATCTACAGTTTTAATTCACACGAGTCCTGGATGTCGTATAAATATCAAGATAGGATGTTTCTTATTCTAAAATGTAACAGGATGCGTTGATATATTTGGTGGATAGCAAGTAATGTTTATGTTGGGATAGGGATGAAACAATTAATCACATAGTAACTGAATGCAAGACTAGGCACGACTTGGTTGAAACGGGGATTCTCTGGCAATTGCGAAAAAGATGAGAATTTGACCATGCAGTCAAATGGTATATGCACATATCACAATATATCATACAATATGAAACTCAATTTCTTTTGGACTTTGATATACGAATGGATCACCAAATCCTGACTTAATGTTGAATAATAAGAAAAAAGAACTTATCACCTGGTTGCTTTTGCCTTTCCGGTGGTTCACTGAGTTAAGATTCGAGGTAAAAGGGAAAAGACTGACAAATACTTGGATCATCCCAGAGAGACAAGAAATTTACAGAACATGAAGATGACTATGATGCCAATTGTAATTGGTGTCCTTAGAGCAATCCACAAAAGTCTGGAAAAGAGGCTTGGAAACTAAAGATCAGAGGAAGAATCGAAACGATACAAATCACATTATTCAAATGATATGGAATTCTTTGATGAATCCTGGAGACGTAAGGAGATTTTCTGTCATTCAGGCATGAATGAAAAACCACATTGAGAACTGGTTTGAATAGCTTACTAAAAAATTATAATAATAGGAAGCAAAGCAACTCGGTGGACATTTCAAACGACAAAGAAGCGAAATCTTACACGAGGAGACTTAGACATGGCTAAGAAAGAAAAAACTCAAGAGAGAAACTGAATCTCTTCTAACTGCAACACAATACAATGCCTTAAGAACTAACAATGTCAAAGCTAGAATAGACAAGACGCAACCAAATATCAGTTGTAGACTATGTGGTGATAGAGACAAAATGATCAATCACATGATAAGCGAATGCAGTAAATTAGTGCAGAGAGAGTATAAGACAAGTCATGACTGGGTCGGCAAGGTGATACACATGGAATTGTGCCAGATGTAAAAATTCAACCCTATGAACAAATGTTATATACACAACACAGAATCCACCCTGAAAAATTAGATGCACGAAATTCTCAAGAATTTTGAGATACAAATGGACTCCCTAATCTCGGCATAACGACCAGACCAAAAAATAGTCAAAAAGAAAAAAAAAATAGAAAATAGAAAATCTGCCGAATACTGGATTTTGCCGCTCCGGCTAACCACTGGGTAAAACTGAAGGAAGGTGAAAAGAGATATAAATACATGGACCTTGCAAGCGAATTGAAAAAAAAAACCTAAGCAATATGAAAGTGACGGTGATACCATTGTAATTGGTTCTTGTAATATGCTGCAGGTCATAGAGTGCGAGGAATTGATTTTCGTTCATATCTCCTTTTAACGGTCAGTCTCGGTGCCTGTTGATTAAAACACAGAAGGGTAGGGGAATTGACCTCCCTTTCCCTCTCTCGGTAGCATACCACGTCACAAAAGGACGTGGATTATCTGGCTGAAGGCCATATTAATTGTAAACTCAAAGTACAAGACCACCAGATAACTCTAATTTGATAAAGTCACACGGAGTGATGGAATTTTTTATAGTTAAAACTTAATATTTTTCAAGTATTACGTATTTTCTAAATTGGTGTATTTATTTATTCATCAGGTAATTTATTCACTTTTGTATTCCGTTGACCCATGTTATGCAATCTATGAAAATGTCAACTCCAAAATCAACATGGGATCCAGACAACAGTTCTACGTGTTATGATTGTCGGGTGCTCCCTTGATAGCCAATATGGGCGACCCGTCGGCATTCTGCGAATATTGGCTGTTCATATATCAGGTTCCAAAAAAAGACTTAACGCAAAAATGCATCTGAGAAACAAGAAAGAAAAAATGGACAAGAGAAAACAAAAAGTAACCCACGATTATTTTGAAAACAATCTAACAAAAGTGGGTATAGGAACCCGATGATTGAGATCAGGACAGAATCCGCTAAACTTAATACCACAAGTCAAAAACTTGCTGTCCAAATCAGGTTGATTTTAAATAAAGGCTAGTTGTCAAACCTTTAGATACTAGAAATATTCAGAGAGGTAAATAGGGAAGAACATACTGAAATAGAGCCCCCTAAACAAATTAAAATACAAAATATTTAAAAAAAAAATCACTGAATCCAGAAACGCGAAAATATTAATACAAGAAGAGATGAAAAACAAAGGATGGATAAAAATATCAAGTGTGAACAGAAGACTACATTACCATTCCAAGGAATGAAGACTTGAAAAAAGTCAAGGTAGAGACTGAAAAAAGTAAATAAAGTAATGCAACTTATCCCAACGGACAGCATCACTGAACTGAACGAGTTAATCTACGCTAGAGAAAAATAAGACGGTAGTAAAACAAGTATACGTAAATGAATATGAACTGAAATAGAAAACCTGGATGGAAAATGAGATTAAGACAAATAAAGAAACAGCGACAACCAGTGAAACTGTTAAGGAAGATGAAACATTGAAAGCCAACGTAAAGAAAAGACAACCACAAAAATAAATTCAGAAACGTCTTACATCACAACTAGAAGAAGTACAATGGCGAAAGAAAGAAAACTCTAAACGGACCAAGACAGGGTCAAGCAATACGAACAAAACAGTACATTAAAAAAAAAAGAATAATATTCTACCTACAGGATAGTGGATATTGCACAAAAATAGATCAACAATTGGATGCAAAAGAAACAAAACAATTTTAAACAAAAATATGGAAAAGAAAACAACATAAAAGAATGGATGCTGAAAGGGAAAATTATCCTGATCCAAAAAGATTCCTAGAAGAGGGTCCATCTCAAGTAACATGTTTACCTATGATGTGGAAAGTCCTGACACCAGAGATAAGAGAAGAAATCTAATACTTGCTTGTATGCCACGAACTATTTACGGATGAAGAAAAAGGGTACCAGTGAGTAAAAAGAAGTATAATTCACTTACAATATAGAGACCAGCACATCCTCTAAGGAGCCAAAAAACAAACGGAAGAATGTAGCCATGGCATGGATTGACTTTAAAAAGTCCTATGATATAATCCCGCAAATGTTGATAAAAGAGATTCTGAAAATGTGCAAAATAGCACTGATCGTGAATGCCATGAAAAACTGGTGGGCAGAATTGGTAGCATCTGGTAAGACCCTAAAAGAGGTAGAATCAAAAAGAGTCTTCTTCCAGGGAGGCATAATCTAACCAGTCAAATTCGTCTAGCAATAGTGACTGAACCACGGGCTCAGAAAATGTACAGGGGTTTAGAAATTTAGAAAATCTCAGGAACTGACAAATCCCATTATGTATATGGATGACACAAAGTTAATGGCAAATAATGAAGAAGAACAGGAGAATTTGATACATACAATAAGAATACAGAAAAAGATTGACAATCGAAAATTTGTCATGATAATAAAGAAAAATAGGAAACGGTGGACGGAATTGAATTGCCGAATAAAGAAAGAATCAGAACGCTTGGAGAGGGGAAAAATTAGAAGTACTTGGAAAATTTTAGAAGCGTACACCATCAAACATTCGGAGATGAAGGGAAAAGAAAAGAAAAAAAGTACGTCAGAAGTACGGAAAATCTCCTCAAAACCATATTATTCAGCAGAAATCACATCAAATAAAAAAAGTCAGTTTCCCTTGTAAGATACTTTGTATCATTCCTAAAGTGGACACGAGAGGAACCTACACCAATGGACCAACGGACAAGAAAATGCACAAGGATTTAAGTTATATAATTAAGGAATGATTTTTTTTATATTAATCATTTTTCGTTAATTATATTTTATCATTCAGTTTCGTAGGGCTTTGAACCATTCAGGTTTCAGTCCAGGCGCATAGTCAGTTGGTGCAGTTTTATGATCGCGCGCAAAGGCTATGACAATCACAATTTGTCATAACAAACCCCCAGACAAAAAATAGGGCTGGAGTATGGATGACGTAATGCCCGTAAGAGATGGTTCTGAGAATCTGAGGATTTTGAAAAGACTTGAGTCGCATTTTGACCGTTGAAATATGTAGGTGGGTATTCAAAACGAGAGTTGGGTTTTCGACAGTTGAGGCATGAGGTGGAGGTTTTCGGGTCTCGATCGGCATAGATGAATTGAGATCTTAGACATAATAAGATAGGCGGTGCGTTGGGATGGGGTCAGCATAGTATGGTTAGCAAAGACTTTTAAGAATTGTATCTCTATCCTCGTGTCACCATGGACTGAAGTCAGAAACTAATAAACCCGTTTGTATCTGAAATGACTGAGTAGCCCTGTATTTGCATTAGTATAAGTACTGTTGTTAAGATAATATTGAGATGAGCAAAGAAAGATTGGTTACAGCAGCCATTAACAAAAGTGGCAACATAATTAAAAACAGAAAGACAGCAAAAACTAGGGAACAGGATTTGGAAGCAAAACAACAGCATGGATATTTAAAAGTGACAGACTGGCAATATTGTGCACGAGAGGACGTTGACATGAATAGTAAAAGGACATTTTTAGAGAGAAACTGAAACTCTTTGTATGAGTTGAGGACTTGGAAGACATTTAAAGAAATGTCATAACCAAGCTTAACACTATACCAAAGTAGTTGTTTCAGATATACGTCAATCAATGGACAACTAGTTAAAGTATGTCTGTTATTTAATAAGGTATGCATAAAACATAAGTTGTGTACAATACCTTCTTTTACTGGTTGGTTGTCCATCGAAGAAACTAACTGGTTGATCGTTGCTAATTTAGCTGTATTTCCCCAACCCCTTCCACCACGAGCAGGTTGTTAAACAGGGTCAATTTCTGAGTAAAGTATTACTAGTTCGTAACCGAATAGAGTGTTTACCAATGGTCCGGGAGATCGAGGTTCAATCCCAGGTCGAGTCGTACCAAAGAGACAAAATGGTACTTGATACCTCCCTTCTTAACACTCAGCATTATAAGGTACAGATCAAGGGTAAAGTAGAGAAATAAAGGGAATAGAGTAGTGCTTTTCCCTACACCTTAGTGTAATAGCTATTGAAAAATAGCCTTCGAGTCACCGTCGACTACGGTCGCCAAGTTATTGCTTGTTTGTAATCAGAGTTTTCGTTCTAGACTGGTTGCTTTAACAAGGTTAGTGGACCATATCTGGCCGACTATTTTAGCTGGAAGGAGAAGTGGTAGATTTCTATCCTTCTAAATGGCATTAGTACAGAACGAAAAGTCGATAGCCTCGTCCACAATATGAACCTGTGAAACCGTGTCCATTTCTTTAGACAATAATCCCTACCCCAACACACGTCCATAACTTACATCTATGAGATGGAAAACGTGTGTGGAATATTTGGAAGAAAGTTACTGCTTTATTCATTTTATAAGGAATTCGTTTTTGGTGTTTAATCTCTGATAATATTTCTTATTTTAAAGAAATGACTAAAAAGCTTTAATATGAAAAATGAGTTTTTAGGTTCATGAAGACTACGAACTCAACGCATGAAGTGAACTATTTATTTGCTAGTTTACAAAAGGGAAAAGTGAATAAAGAAAAAATAGCCCTCAAAACTGTTCTAAGGAAAAGAGGTTGGCTCACCGCCATTATGAGTTTATAAGGAAATATTTAATAACATTATAATTACTTGTGGCAGAAATGTCCTTAAAACGTCTGTTCGGTCATTAAAAATATTGTCGAACAAGTTCAAATCTTAGGAGGTTTTAAAATTTTCCTCTTGAAAAACTTTGAAGGGATCTTTCTTGTAAGTTTGAAACTATTATTTTTCAGCAGAAATCGAAGTATGCCTTTTCTTTTGTTGGTAAATAAATGTCTGAGAATGTTGAGAAATTTCTAGAAAATAACTTCACATTTGAATGATTTAGACATTACTATGGGTGCATACTACTGACTCTTAAATGAATGGGACCCCAATTCTAAGAGAGATCCTTTTGTAAATTTAGAAAATAGACAGTTTTCTATTTTTGTAGACTTAGTATTATTGTTAGTTCTATTCTATATCAACTTTGACATTTTTTGACAACTTTTTGTTTCTAGAGTAGATTTTATTTAAATTTGGTAGAACTTTAAAAATTCTTAAAAGTATTAATTTCTTGCTTTGTAAAAATGCTTCTGTTCAGTATCCCTGTCAGAGGCGCCGAGAATATGCAGTCTGGGGGTAATATCCCTCCCAAAAAGAATGGGGGTCTTGGCTGTTACACAAAGTTATCTTAGGTTGAGGCTCTAATCTTGGAAATCAGTGGAGTATTGAATACCCTTGTATTTCCATTGCTTCCAGGTCCACTTTGAATCGGAGTGGTTGTATCTGTTAAAATCTCATCTATGAATCAAATAGATCTGTTTAAAAATCGTTCATATTTAATAAGAACGTGCACAAAAAATTTCTCATGAAACATCTACACAAAAATGAAAATATGAACGTTCAATGAGCGCATTTCCCTAACCGCGAGCTCTTAAATAACCCATGACAAATCGAGATGCCGTTAAAAGGAATGAGTCATTCAATCATCTTCTGTTCAGATATTTTTGAACATACTCCATTTCCATATATTCGCGGTATTCCATTTTGGGGTTAAGCAAATACTAGATTTTCCAAACGCGGTTCACTTGAACATTTGTGAAATTAATTACATATCGGTACATTTTTAACATCTGAGAATTTCTTCGTTTTTTTTTCCTTTTTGGTGTGTGTGAAATTAAATTAATCTATGATCAGATATGTTGCTATGATAGATTTTCTGCGGATAAATGTAAATAATGACTTTAAAATAATTGAATTCTAAGTAAAATCCAAATGAAGGTTTTTTGTTCTTATACAAAACAATCGGTGCTTTTCTTTTTAGAAGAGAAGAAAAGAGAACAAACAATTCTTCTTATGAATATCAGTAAGTTTAATACAATAAGATTAATACGTTACATGTGGGAAGTGTTTGCATCAAAATACTTCGTCTTTTTCCCATGCAATTTTCAAAGTTACAATTTTGAAATATAATTTCATACAAGGTGTGAAGGCATCAATTCAGATTTCATTTTGGAATAAATATGTCCAAACTATAATAAACATATTCTTAAAAGATTTAATATTTTCAGATTTAAAAAAAATACAATAGAAATACGATCGTTAAATACGAAGAGTTTTCTCTTTACGCTTCTACTACATCATTATCAAGTTTACATTTGACACAAATCACGTTAAAATGCATTTTAAATCACCATATTTTCTGACCTAATGACGGTACTTTAACACAACTTATATCGCTCTACGCATCATTAAGCCTCCTTTCTAAGACAATCGGATTGATGGATGTACAGTATAAAAATACACTTAACTAAATGATTAAAAGAAGCGCACTATCAAATGCCAGTAAAAATAAGCACTATTTATGGAAAGTAACAATAAAAAGAAAAAAGAAAAAAGAAAGAAAATAGCAGTTAATAAAGCAAAGACTAATTTTACAGTGTATGCAATAAAAATGAGAGTATGATTACATTAATAATCTGATAAAATCATTTATAATAGTAATTAATGATATTATTATGAATTGACGGTAATTTTTTTCTTTTAATATTAATTTCAAAATTTGGATAGTTACTTTTTAATTAATAAATTAAGTTTTAATAATGCTTCTTCAAATAGCCAGGTGGAAACGTTCCACAAAATATCTTGACAAAATCGTTTATTCAAATAATTTCATTTGATTATTATTCAATCATCAAAATATTTTCTGTGCCTTACGGGAATTCTTTCTTCTTTTTTTTTTTTTTTAAATTGACTCTTTTCTTGGGATTCTTTCTTTTGTTAATATAAGTTTCGGACAAAAAAAAAAAAAAGAAAAAAAAAGTGTTTTCAGGTTTCATAGAAAAGTATTCATCGCATTTAACAGCATCCGCTTTTACTCGTGTATGTGACACATGGGCAGTTTAAAAAGAGGACTGCATGCACGTACCCATGATTCAGGCTAAGTATAACTCTTATATCGTGATGAGTGTCACTAGTTTCAGGCCGGAAAGAGAGACAATTGATTCAGCATTTAACAAAACTAAAATATGACAAACATCAATTCAATGTTAATTGTCCCACAGGAACTAAGTCTCTCTGGGGTGGATAAAAATTGTTCACGTTCCTTCTGAATTCCTGATCAGAGGCATCTCAGGAACTGAGCAGTCAATCGAACACGTCTATTTTACACGACAGAACAATTTCTGACAGAGGTGAAGGCCGCTTCGGCAGGAAAAATACGATGTTTTAACAACGCTCCAAAGAGTATGCATGTGACACAAATTGGATTAATATGGAGGTGCTGCGCAGGAAGCATGTCTCCCGGGGTTTGGATAAAAAATAACTCATATTCCATCGGTATTCCACCTCAGAGGCGCCTTAGGCACCGGGCGATAACCCTTGACATAAGCACTTTTAGAGGAGTAGGTAGGTGGGATGTTGGGTAAAGAACTCTTAGACAGAAAAATACAATGACACATAAAACATTTTCTAATTTATGAACCTTGTGGCCGAATACATTATTACGACTAAATGTATGTTGATACCAACCTATTACACTTTTCAAATGTATTACGTCTCTGGTTATTTGAAGACTATTCTCAGTGTTACGCGTGTGTGCTCGTTGGGACGACGAAAATGGTTACGTAACAAGAATAATAAAATACGTTTTCGTCCCGGATTTAAGTAAAAATTAAACAAAATGAAAAACAAGGAAAGGGACCTCCTTCTCAAGGTGCCAGTGAAAACAAGAGAAGACAGCCAATCAACACACTTGCGAAAACACAGTCGACAACACAAGTTAAAAGTTTAAAATATTACAAGAGTTATTTACTAATATATGAAGGAAAATCTAGAAAAAAAAGAACAAAACTTAATCAGGAAAAGGAATACTAATATATATGTATATCTATTCAGCGAGTGACCAATATATTTATACAGACAATATCAGTTTATGAGAAAACAAAAAAAAATGTGTCAACTTAAAATACTTTGAAGGAATGAATTTGAAGCGTAACTCAAAATTTTGTCGGACATAGTTCAATATATAAGAACGTTATTTTTATAGATGAACTTCAGTGGGATACCAGAATTTGTTTGTGTGTGTATGTGTGTGGGTGTGTGTGTGTGTGTGTGAGAGAGAGAGAGAGAGAGAGACGGTTATTCGATAAGTTGACAGGATTCTCTTTTTATATCCGTCTTTTTTCTCTCTTTTTTTTTATGAACACGAAACAGGTCTTATTTTTCCTTTACTATTCTTCCTTTTTCTCGGAGAAAAAAGATCGACACAACTTATTCAGCTGTCCGTTGCTTTTATTCTGTGACGTGGACTTAAAATTCATGGGAATTTTTTCTTGGCCACATGTTTGATTTCCATAAGGGCATACGTTTGATTTACGCGGATGCATGCGGCTGATGTCATTGGTCTCATGTACTTTGAATAATGGTGTGATGTTTGCTGATCTTGAGTTAGATCAGACACTATTTTCTACACAACTCACTTTTGGCGGGAGTTTGAAATCGGGGAGAAGAAAGGTATATATTTTTGCTCGCTGATAGATATTACTAAAGATTTCTTTTTTTTTTTTACTCATAAACTGAAAAACGAAAATTTGAAAATATGCATTTTCACTGGCTGGTACTTTTTTTTTCTTACATGCTTATAAGATTTTAAAATGGAGTTTAAAACACTGATAATACGTCACATTACTTATCAAATTCTTTCCATGTCTGATTTGAAAATGCTGTAGAAAAGCTGATCTTAGCCGTCTTCTTTTCTCTCTTGGCATCTTAAAGAATCTCAATTGATAAGAAAGTTGGTCAGGGTCAAGCTCATCTCTGTTTATAGCATTCTTCCGTTTTTCGAGTCTAATTCTTTTCACATTTACTGAAATTATTTTCTGTGGCTTTTTATCGCCCAATATTTCATCATTAAATTAGGATTCTGGTTTGTATTAAATGAACTATTCAACTGATGTTTTCGTATACTGACATATTTTGAACTGCTGAGTATTTCGTGCTGCTAACAATGGGATATTCTGATATGGGCAGGTCTGATAAAGACGAAGTAAGTTGAAGAAAATCATCCAATTTCGAAATAACTTTCATGAAATGTCTTTTTCTTTCTGTATTTAGCTCGAAAAACCCAACAAAAAAAGAAGTGAAAAGAAAATCACATATAACGCTTATATTAGTTTATGCAGAAAATATTTTCAAAGCTTTTGAGTTTTTCTGAATGACCGTTCGCATTTGACTGATTATATTGGGATAAAAACCTGAGTAAACTTCAAAATTATTTCAAATAATTCTTTGATAATGTGAGAAAAAGAGGCCTCAATGAACATTTACAAAGAACGACAAAAAACAGCCAGTTACTACTGGTGTCAAAAATCCTAAAGATTAAATTTATAATAAACAAAATTTCACGCCAGAAAACCTGGAAATGGCTAAGAAAAGGGAACTTTAAGAGAGAAACAGAATCTCTCTTAATAGCAGCATATAACAACGCCATAAGAACCAATCATATCAAAACGAGAATTGATAAGACGCAACAAAATAGCAAATGTAGGTTATGCGGTGACAGAGATGAAACCATCAATTAGATAAAAAGCGAATGTAGCAAATTATCACAGAAGGAATATAAGACTAGACTCGACTGGGTCGGCAAGGTGATCTACTGGGAGACGTGCAAGAAATTTAAATTTGACCATACGAACAAATGGTATATGCACAACCCAGCACCTGTCCTGGAAAATGATAAATAAATAAACTCCCATGGGACTTTGACGTACAGACGGATCACCTAATGTCGGCCAGACGACCTGACCTTATAATAATCAACAAAAAAAAAGAAGAGAATTTGCAAAATTGTCGACTTTACTGTCCCAGCTGACCACAGAATAAAACTGAAAGAAAAAGAAAAGAAGTATAAATAACTCGACCTTGCAAGAGAATTAAAAAAAACTGTGGAACATGAAAGTAACAATTATATCAATTGTGATTGGTGCTTTTGGTACAGTAAGTTAATGATTACTAAAGGGACTGGAGGATTTGGAAGTTGGCTGATGAGTGGAGACCATCCAAACAGCAACATTATTGAGAACGGCTAGAATACTGAGAAGAGTCCTGGAGACTTGAGCAGACTTGCTGTTGCTCAAACTCCAGTGAAAGACCATCGTCTGACGCTGATGGGAAAGACTCTAATGGAGATAATAATAATAATAATAGTATGCACAAAAATAATAATCTGAACATTAACTAGGGAATTTTCTAAAGATTCCTTTCTACACTTTTTATATATCTCTAATATCTCTCTCTATAGAAATTAAACACAGACTGTAGATTTAAACACATTACTGAAAACAAAAAACACCTCTTGTAAAAGATTATGATGATCGAGTGAGAAATGTGAAATGATTTTGAGACGACTTTTGGTCGGGACAAATGTTCGAAAATTTAAGAAAGTTTCGCTCGTAAAGTCGTTCTCAATATAAACACGGAATTATCGTTATATAATGAAGCTAATGGTTGCAAATATTCTATCAATAAAGAAAGAATAAGGAAATAATTTCATAGGAGAAAAAGAGCCATTTTAACAACAGAATAGGGTGCAAAAAGTACAGTTACAGCCATTGGCGCCCTCGCAATAACACTTGTGACATACATTTTTAATATAACAAACTGGAATGTTGACTAAATAAAAACGAATGAATACTAAAATTAAGTAACAGATAACCTGCCATTGAATGCATCCCCCAAATGCAGATATATGAGTCTCTAAAAAAAAAAGAAAATTGAAAAAATTAAAAAAATTTCAGTACCATTAAAAGTCTGACGAAAGTACCTTAAACTTGGACTTTAACTAAGTTAAAACTTAAGAAAACTTTCCCCCACCCTTTTTTTTTCTTACGTACACATGGGAAGCAGCATGATGTACGTAAAGGTATTTGAAAAAACCCATTGACGACCAAACTCAATATCTAAACAGGTCCTGGACGTGAGTTTGACGACTTTACGCTCAGGATCGTTAGTTCGATCGGGGAACTACTGTTGCTCCTCTATAAGAGTGGCTTCTATAGAAGAGAATAAAACAGCCATCGAAAGATAACCATGACCCACACTCAAACCACATACACAAACTGCATCGCTCTTCGCGCGGGTAAAAAAGGGAGGCGTCCTGCTGAGGTTGGAGCCGTGGCATCAGTGTTCGAAAAATCAGCTACAGAGCTCAAACAATCAAAACTACTAAAATGCAAGCAAACACTACAAATAGCGACATTTAACGTAAGGACCTTAAATAGAATAGGACAACTACCAGAGCTAATCGCATCGGCCGAAGAACATAAGATTGACATAATATGCATACAAGAACACAGATACACGCACACCGAATATATGAAATATCACGAAACTGGCAATGGATGGTCGCTCGTCACTGTATCCGCATGGAAAAACTCTGTCAACGCCGTAGTAGGAGGGGTAGGATTGCTTATACGACCTAGAGCATTGAAAACGCTAAATAGCATTGAGAAAATACAACCTCGAATGATGGCAGCTACTTTTCACGGCAACCCCAGAGCAACAATCATCTCCTGCTACAGCCCTACCAATGTTAGTGAAGAAACTGAACTAGTCACCTTCTACGATGAGCTATCCTCATTAGTGCGTAGCATCCCGAAATACAACATCTTAGTCATTGGCGGAGACACGAATGCCCAAATCGGGAAAAACGGAAACAACAAATACAGCCTCCACAAAACGTCAAATAGGAATGGGCAACATCTAACAGATTTCATGATAGAAAATAGATTAGCATGCCTCAATACAAACTACCAAAGAAAGGGAGGGCAAAGTATGGACATACACGTACGCGAACATTACTAAAGCTCAGATAGACTACATCCTTATAAACAAGAAATGAAAAAATAGTGCAATGAATTGCGAGGCATACTCTTCTTTTGAGGGTGTGTCCACCGATCACCGAATAGTCACGGCGAAAATACGGCTAAGCCTACGAAAAAACGCCAAAGGAACAGAGACCACCAAACACTATGACTTGGCCCTATTGAACAAAAAAGATATAAGAGATAAATACGTATTAGAATTAAGAAACAGATTCGAAACACTACAAGAAAAGACGGAAAAAAATAAAGCAAACGACGAATATGAAAATTTCGTCAATGCACACCTCGAGGCAGCTGCGAAATGCATTCCAACAAAACCCAAAACTAAATATAGAGTCCCATGGGAAACTTTAGCGGTGAGAGAAAAACGTGCACTTGTGAAAACAGCCTCCAAAAACTATCGAAAAAACCAACAAACACAAATGCCTTAAAACTAAAAACGGCACAATATCAATTAGCAGGCATATATATAAAGGAACAGACAGAATACATTCAAAACCAGATAGATAAGATTAGAGACTCGGTGGAAGATAGACAATCTAGGATAGCCTGGCAAACACATAAACGAAGTGAGTAGAAGAAAGAACACAGCTAAAGCAAAACTGAAAGCAGCAAACTAACAAGAAAGAATAAAACTGTGGAAACAGCACTTCGAAAACCTACTAGGAAACCCACCGAAAATAACACATGAACCAATCACCAGAATAATTAGCAAACAATTAGACATTAAACTAGGACCGTTCACACAAGAAGAACTCGACTCGGTTCTCAGAAAAATTAAAAATAGGAAAGCTGCAGGGCTGGACGAGATTCCCCCAGAAGTATGGAAGATCAGACAATTCGACGACATACTGCTCCGACACTGCAACGCAGTATACAATCAAAATCCGATAGATAGATGGATGAAGGGATGCATACTTCCCTTCCCTAAAAAGGGGGACCTCGGATTAGCCAAAAACTACCGAGGCATAACACTTACATCCATAGCAGCCAAAATCTACAATGCCCTACTACGAAACCGCATAGAACCCAAAATCGACAACATACTTAGGAAAAACCAAAATGGCTTCCGAAGAAATAGATCCACGACCTCACAAATATTATCCATCCGTTGAATCCTTGAAGGAGTACGGGCAAAAAACCTACGAGCGACATTAATATTTGTCGACTTTACCAAGGCCTTCGATAACATTCACAGAGGAAAGATGGAACAAATCCTACTAGCGTACGGCATACCTAAATAAACCGTAGTAGCAATAACCATTCTCTATAGAAACACCAAAGTGAAAGTACGATCACCAGCTGGAGACACAGAATACTTGGAGATTGTAGCAGGAGTACTACAAGGGGACACGCTGGCCCCGTACCTCTTTATCATTTGTCTAGACTACTTACTTAGAACATTGATTGACAAAATCAGAGAGAATGGCTTCGAGCTGACGAAGAAAAGAAGGAGAAGGTACCCCACAAAAACAATCACCGACGCCGACTCCGCCGATGACATAGCGATACTGGCAAATACACCTGACCAAGCCGAAACACTACTGCATAGTTTGGAACGAGCAGCCGCAGGCATAGGCCTCTATGTTAATGCACACAAAACGGAATATATGTGCTATAATCAAACGGGGGACATCTCCACTCTAGAAGGAACCCCTCTTAGACTAGTAGACAAATTCACTTACCTAGTAAGCAACGTCGGATCAACCGAAAAGGACACAGAAACGAGGTTAACGAAAGCATGGACAGCTATCAATAGGCTATCGATTATATGGAAATCAGACCTAACCGATAAAATGAAACGCAGTTTCTTCCAGGCAGCGGTCACATCGATACTGCTATATGGCTGCACTACATGGACGCTAACAAAACGGCTGGAGAAGAAGCTAGACGGCAATTACACAAGAATGCTGCGTGCACTCTTGAACAAGTCCTGGCGGCAACACCCAACAAGACACCAACTGTACGGCCACCTGCCTCCTATCACGAAAACTATTCAAGTTAGACGAACCAGACATGCAGGACACTGCTGGAGAAGCAGGGACGAACTCATAAGAGATGTACTCTTATGGACCCCCACACATGGCCGTGCAAAAGCAGGACGACCAGCACGAACATACATTCAGCAGCTATGTGAGGATACGGGATGTTGTCCTGAAGACCTGCCTAGGGCGATGAACGATAGGGAGGAGTGGCGAGAGAGGATCAGGGATATCCGTGCTACCAGCGCGACATGATGATATCAAAAGAAAAATTGTGAAATATTCTATTGTTTTCAAACAATAATTTTGAGATTATTATTCTTAATATTTACTCCTTTGAGAGTTTTTACAACAGCTGATGGTTTCTCACAGAAGTGTGAGTGATAGAAAGTCTCCTCAAGTCTCCAGGACTCATCTTAATATTCAGGCCGATCTTAATAATACTGTAGTTTGGATGTTCTCCCCTTGTCCTCTTATTTCCAAGCCTTTAGTCCCTGTATCAATCCTTTAGTGACTGTACCGAGCAAACCAATTACAATTGGTATCACCGCCACTTTCATGTTCCATGGTTTTGTCACTTCTCTAGTAAGGTCTAAGTACTTAACCATCTTTTTACTTTCTTTCAGCTTCATCCTGTTGTCAGCTATTTTTATTACTATTTTACTCATCTGAAAGTTTTTCACACCAGCATTAGCTGATGGTTTTTCACTGGAGTTTGAGTGACAGCAAGTCTCCTCAAGTCTCCAGGACTCTTCTTCTTCTTCTTCTTCTTCTTCTTCTTCTTATTATTATTATTATTATTTACTAACTCACTAAAATTGGCCTTCATAGGAACAACTCAAGTAATTGAGAAATACATAAACTCTAGAAAAGATTGGATGCGACAGTTAGTAAAAACATGCACAGAGAAGAAAACATATTTCGATTTGTAAATAAATAAATAAATAAATTGCAAAATAACTCAACTTCAAACTGAAAAAATAGAGATAAAATATAAAGCAAGTAAGGAAATAAATATATAAAGAATGACGAGAAAACACAAAACCGTCTGGGGACAAAAATTTCTACATCTAGGGTACACACAAAGAATTACCTATACAGATATAGATGTAGTTAAACCTATTTGATGGTTGAAAGGTACAAGACTGAAAACGGTGAGGGAGGGGTTAATCATAGTAGCACAGAACCAGAAAATACCTACAGGAAAGTATCAACTAAACCCAATAAAAAAAGGATCAAAACCAATATGCAGTGTGTGTGACTAAAAAACTGAATCACTTCATCAATTAATGTCCTAATTAGAACACCGATTGAATGGTTGAATATGACATTATATACTCTGGAAAATTGGAAAATTATATGAAATAGTGAAATGTGGAAAATTATATGAATACCAATCAGAACGAGTTACAGAGGCCAAAGATACGACTATTCTCTTCGATGTCACCTAAAACGAGTTGCAAAAAATATGAATGAATAGAATAATTTAATCCCTACATTCCTTCACCCTAGGGGAGGATAATATGAAGCCTAAAATTAAACTGAAAAAGTAGTAGTAGTAATGATAATAATAATAATCTTTGGAAATATGTGAATTTAACAAGAAAATATAAAGTGAATAAATCAGAAAAAGTAAAAAAATAACAATGACATAATTCTAGTCTGAAAATTAGAATAAAAAAACAAACCAAACTAAATAATAACAACGGTCGCATAAAAACGGATATTCCATGATTGATAGTCATAAACATTGTTCCGATACCGATGATGATTGTCAAGATTCTGCTGCTGAAAATGCTGAGAGATTTTAAAGACTGCTATAAGAAATTTGAAAGTTTCGACTATAATTTTGAAGTTAGTTCTCTGATGTAAATAAAGAAAATCGCAGTGAGGCCTTTGAATGCAATTCTCCACCTCCTTGTTATCTTTTGTTTCATTCTTGTCGAGTGTGACATAATTTTGAGTTGGTTAGCTGTAATTTGACAGCAAAGCCTTTGATCTCCGCCGGAACACCTTACCTTTAATCCTAATGAACATAAATTCAAAGGGTGGCGAAAACGTCAAAAATCAAATACAAAACAAAAAAAAAAAAAACAAGGGAAAGTGAAAGCAAATGAGAGAAAGTGAGAAAAAGAGGAAGAAAAATAGACGAAATTAATAGACTGAACAAGAACAGATAAACAACCACAAAAAAAGGAAAAAAGGAAAAGAAAAAAACTGAAAAGAAAAAAAAAAACGAAAAAGACGAAAGCTGAACAACTTCAGTAAAGATCTGCAAAAGTTGTGACGAAAAGCCATAACAAAAGAATGTAAGCCAAGCAAGATGGCAGTCAAACTACAAAGATGGCCGAATGAAAAATAAAGAATAAAAACGTTGCTAGAATATCGAGTAAAGATCTTAGATTTGCCGCTGCGAATGACTCACTAATACATATCATCAGAGGCAAAAGCGTATGCGCACGTCTCTTATTCGACACATACGTCGATTAGTGCCTATCATTTATGTGAGGACGTCGAGTTTCTAATATTTTATTTGTAATGAAGTTAGACGGCGGCAAATATCGGATATGAAAGTGATAATTTCTTTATCAGTTGATCAGTCGGAATGGTAATCACCAATGTCCAATTTGATCATTTTTGTATTCGATTGTAATCGAATTAAGAAAGCGTAATAAACTTTTTTGTTTTCTTTATTTTTTGACGCGGAAATTTGTTAGCATATAGCAGGTCTTTGATTAGATTTCAGCGTTGTTCTTTTGCCAATACGCACAGACTATGAATACCCGATGTAGGTATATTGGTGTGCATATATTTACGCATGTATGTCTAACTTATATGCGTGTCTTTGAGTATGAACAAGATAGCTAACACATATACGATTAGATGCATAATTGCATCTTAATCAACATTTCGTACTTTAAATATACAAAATGCACAGACATAGATGCACACATACCCCACACACACATACCCCCCACACACACGTATATATATATATATATATATATATATATATATATATATATATATATATATATTACCTAAAAAAGATGCATCCTTCTTTTTTTTCAAGTTGTATTTAAACTAATTTAACTTCTTTTTACTTCTGTATATATTAGTTTTTAGCAACTTTATCTTCTGACTTTTTAACAGATTTAAATCTGTAATATCAGCACGGCATGATGACGACGACGACGACGATGATTATGTGATTTTTTGTGCTTACGTACTTCTCTTAATTTGCAGGTATTTTACTGAAATTACACCTCTTGAAAAAAAGTAGATTACTAAAATCTATCTTGGTTTTAAGTATTCCAGACCACAATATGTTTGCAGGACATCAAATCGATAAAAATATGTGAGCATCGATCAAGAATGAAAGGATATCTTAAGACACATTTTATTTTGGTAACACCTAAACTGCTTACACTGATTGCACCATGTCCAAAACTATGAAATTTATTAAAATATATTTCAAAGTCCTTGTAAAATCATCATTGCCTCCAGTGTCTTAGTCTGGATTTATATATTTTCTTTAATTATCATTCAATCTAATACAAAAAGAAGACCCATGATATAATTCGTCAACTGTTGGAGGATAACTTCCTCTTTTATTGTATTTATCAGCATATACCTATTTCTTGAATAACAATCAGATTCACTGCCAGGATAAGAAGAATTAAGGAACGTTTCATTAAATATCTCGTCGTCAATCACGTGTTATGATAATCATTTCTTTCATTTCACCTCATTAGAATATAAAGATTAAAGAGCAAAGGAAAGTCTTAGCAACATCTACTGATGATAAACAAAATAAAACTGAAGAAAATTCTATAGCGATTTATTGCTATAGAGATTTGAGGATCACAGATCACGGATTTTAGAATCGATAAGAATTGACTATGTTCTCAAGACGGGAAGGAATAAGACATTTTTTAGTGATAATCAGATTTGTTCTTTTTAACTGCCCTTTCAGAGGGGCTTTGGAATGACCTCCCAAAATGAGTGGAGCAATCGTAGGTATGAAACTAAACTGTATCTGAAGCGAGGCTTCATTTCTGGATATCTGTGATCTTTGAAGTTGTCCCTCATTCCCATTACTCTCAGCTCCACTCTGATCGGTAGTAGTAGCACCTGTTAGTATCCCATCTATGGATAAAATAGAAATGTTTAAACTTTATTCGTATTCGATTAAACATGGGAAAGAGAAAAAACACAAAAGAAACAAATGTACAAAAATAGTTACGAAATACCCCTAGACGATTTAACATGCCGTTTAATTCTATCAGTGTTCTTTTAAAAGCATAGCTGGAAAATTATCGGTGCAAACTATCAAAGGAAACGTGTTATTTAACCACCTGTGTGTAGTCGAGGGAAATGGAATATGCCATAATGTCGAAAACAATGAGATTATTTTGCTTATCTTGCAGAAGAGGTCAAATGTATACATTTTTGCCGATTAGACGCGAGAAAATAGAATTTAGTTTTGAAAGATTTGCAAGGTAAATTAGCGAGTGTGCGAAATTTGTTTCAGCTGTCGTAATTATCTAGGGAAAATAAAAACTGCACTCATAGGCTTCAGCTAGTCAGAATAGAGTTGTGGGTATCGGAGAAAAGGGCGGATTTGGTTTGAAGTTCCCGATTAGGATAAGAGCTAAACGAAGATGGTTTTCGTTAAAGACAGAAGTTCAGCTCGAGCAGCCCTCAGAACGATTGTTCATATAATAAGCTGTGGTCGATTTCACCGTGAAGATACTGGAAGATCTAAAAGAGAAGAAAAAGTGAGGTTAGCCATCATTTCTGATGACCTAGTTGGAGAGATAACAAAGATCCATGATTTTTTTATTCATCAAATCTGTGATCTCATATTGCAAAAGTCTAACAAACTAGTTTGCATAGTCAATACATTTTTGTTTAACGCTTTGAATGTTTTCATTCTTGTTATTTGCTACTGGAGGGTTGAAGTCAGACTGCCAATAGACTTCCTGTTTGGTGAATATGTCGAGTTTGTATCTGAGACATCACGGCACAATGCAGAGATTCCTATAGGATCTAAATCAGAGTTTTCACGTACTTAGAACTGTCATTACATCTCGATGGGATGGGCACAAATGACGAAAAATGAGATCTGAGCGGGAAATGATTTCCACCAATTATAATGCTAATTTGCAATAAATCAATTTTTTCATCAAAATGAAAAAGCTAATGATTGTCGGGTGGGATATTTGAATTTGTACAAAATGCGGGGAATAAAATTTCCATTTCAAATATTAATTTCATTATTACTTTTGGTATATTCACTCTTTTACGTTTTCACCTTTGATAAATTCCTTTTTTCAATTTTATTGCATTACTTTGATAAATTCCTTTTTTCAATTTTATTGCATTACTTGGAAAACGTGCAATAAATTGTATAACAGATATTATTAAAACAGGGAATATTCAAAGTTTCTCACATTTAATGAAATTGCACATATATTTTTTTTTCAATTTTACAATCTGTTCTTAAACATTGCCCATGATCTTCTTTTTGTGTTGTCTGCCATCTCAGGTACATCTTCCTTATTCCAATGTGTGTTGTCAAATCTATTCGTTCTCAAGTTATGAAACGCAACATTTCCTCACATTCTGTTGTGTAAGTTAATCTTTTTTTAATTTCATTAATCCTTCCATCATAATATGTATTCGAAACAAGCTGGTGTAGATGTTATTGATATTCTTAAGAATTAACAAATAATACTTAATTATTTCTTCTTTCCTTCTTTTTAAAGTGAAAGCGACTGTATTATTAAAGCACATCCTAAATATGGTCAAAAGCAAGAAACAAATTCTCAAATTTTAGGTTTGTTTTTTATTTCTTTTTAATAGCATATCAACCTTAACGGGTACTTTGATTCTAAAGTCATCCTTGTAGACAAACAGTAGTTGTGCTGTTTAACCCATTGCTGAGGGGGGGCGGGGGCGGATAAGGGGTTTTATACCTTTCCAAAGCGCATTAATCCGAAAGCGAACGTAGTTGTGTGATTGAAATTCGAACTCACTACAATATAGAAACCCAACCACTATGCTACTGGACATCCTTTACAAAGTTTTTGGAAATAGTTGTCACAAAAGTTGATCTATCACATACCATATGAAAGTAATTTACGAGCCGTACGAGGTGGATACGATAAGTTTCCAGACTTTTTTCGTATGGGCATTTAAAATTGGCGTAGACTCTTGAAAATTTAGTATGTTATTGTTATACATATTATGAGATGACTGACAAATTTTCATGATTTCGGATTCAAAAGAACAGCTACAGCAGCAATTGAAATACACCCTACTAAAGCCTGATTGTTGCATCACAGCTGGTGAATTTCAAAAATGCAATCTGCACGTGAGGAAGAACGATATGCAATAAAATTCTGTTATAAATTTGAAAGAAATGCCACAGAAACTTATGGAATGCTTCGGATTGCATTTGGAGCATCTTGCATTAATCAAGCATCAGTTTTTGAGTGGCGTAAGAGATTCAAGGAAGGCAGGGAGTCTGTGAGGGGTGATGAGAAGTGTGCGAGGAGTAAGGAAGTCAATACACCAGAGTTGATTGGCCAAAGGGTTAGGGTTAGGGTTTGGGTTACTATGTTGAGGTTTTAAAGGAGTTCAGGAAGAGATTCTTTCGGAAGAGGCCAGCACTCTTCAAATCGGGTCTGTGGCATTTCCAGCATGGCAATGCACCAGTCCATAACTCCATCCTTGTCACAGACTATTTGACCAAGATGGGCCTCAAGACAGTTCATCAGCCTCCCTATAGTAAAGACTTTGCCCTCTGTGACATTTTGTTATTTCCTAAGCTCAGAGGCTGTCGTTATGAGACAATTGAGGAGATGAAAGAGGCTGTGACGAAGATCATTGACACGCTCACCCAAGAGGACTTCCATGAGGGCTTCCAGAAGTTGTTGGAACGTTACAACATCATCATCATCATCATATCACGCTGGTAGCATGGATATCCCTGACCCTCTCTCGCCACTCCTCCCTATCGTTCATCGCCCTAGGTAGGTCTTCAGGACAACATCCTGTATCCTCACATAGCTGCTGAATGTACGTTCGAGCTGGTCGTCCTGCTTTTGCGCGGCCATGTGTGGGGGTCCATAAGAGTACATCTCTTATGAGTTCATCTCTGCTTCTCCAGCAGTGTCCTGCATGTCTGGTTCGTCTAACTTGAATAGTTTTCGTGATAAGGGGCAGGTGGCCGTACAGTTGGTGTCTTGTGGGGTGTTGCTGCCAGGACTTGTTCAGGATTGCACGCAGCATTCTTATGTACTGCCATCTAGCTTCTTCTCCAGTCGTTTTGTTAGCGTCCATGTAGTGCATCCATATAGCAGTATCGATGTGACCGCTGCCTGGAAGAAACTGCGTTTCATTTTATCGGTTAGGTCTGAATTCCATATAATCGATAGCCTATTGATAGCTGTCCATGCTTTCGTTAACCTCGTTTCGATGTCCTTTTCGGTTGATTCGACGCTGCTTCCTAGGTACGTGAATTTGTCTACTAGTTTAAGTGGGGTTCCTTCTAGAGTGGAGATGTCCCCCGTTTGGTTATAGCACATATATTCCGTTTTGTGTGCATTAACATAGAACGCCTCTGCCTGCTGCTGCTCGTTCCAAACTATGCAGAAGTGTTTCGGCTTGGTCAGGTGTATTTGCCAGTATCGCTATGTCATCGGCGTAGTCGGCATCGGTAATTGCGGTTGCGGGGTATTTTCTGCTTCTTTTCTTCGTCAGTTCGAAGCCATTCTCTTTCATTTTGTCAATCGATGTTCTAAATATGTAGTCTAGACAAATGATAAAGAGGTACGGGGCCAGCGTGTCCCCTTGTAGTACGCCTGCTACAATGTCGACGTATTCTGTGTCTCCATCCGGTGATCGTACTTTTACTTTAGTGTTTCTATAGAGAATCGTTATTGCCGCTACAGTTTCTTTAGGTATGCCGTACGCTAGCAGGATTTGTTCCATCTTTCCTCTGTGAATGGAGTCGAAAGGCTTGGTAAAGTCGACAAATATTAATGTCGCTTGCAGGTTCTTTGCCCGTACACCTTCAAGGATTCTGCGGATGGTTAATATTTGTGAGGTCATGGATCTATTTCTTCGGAAGCCATTTTGGTTTTTTCTAAGTATGTTGTCGATTTTGAGTTCAATTCGGTTTCGTAGTAGGGCATTGTAGATTTTGGCTGCTATGGATGTAAGTGTTATGCCTCAGTAGTTTTTGGCTAATCCGAGGTCCCCCTTTTTAGGGAAGGGAAGTATGCATCCCTTCATCCATCTATCTATCGGATTTTGATTGTATACTGCGTTGCAGTGGCGGAGCAGTATGTCGTCGAATTGTCTGGTCTTCCATACTTCCGGGGGAATTTCGTCCAGCCCTGCAGCTTTCCTATTTTTAATTTTTCTGAGAACCGAGTCGAGTTCTTCTTTTGTAGGTTGTAGGTCGTGGGATTAACATCGTGATCTAAATAAAAACAACCTGGGATGGAATAGTTTGTCAGTCAACAACTGTAAGTATAAAGAAACTACAATGTCATAAGAAGTGTTTTGTATAACTGCTGCTTTATTTATATTTGGTGTCGATGATCAAAGATACTACCATTTCAGCATGGCACCATTTAGCCTGTCTGCAAAATAAAGATTCATTTTAACTTCAGTTGTAAAAAACTTTTTATTGTTCATAATTGCTTAAAACTATTGTATCTTTTCGATATTAGAGTTTTACTATGAAGAAAAACCCGGCATCTTGAAAGCAAAGATTTACTTCCTGCTAAATTACATTTGTGTTTGTTCCAATTATCTCTGTGATAAGTGATATCTTAAATGATTTCATAGAAATATATTCAACGTTCTCATTTTTAGTACTGATCATTTTTAATACAAATTAAAAAACATAAAAACAGATTTTTCTTGTTCTTTCTACATACTACTACACTTCTCCAACGACTTTCCAATATGCTTAATTTCTTTTTACATTTCCTACTCTGACTGTCAATACTCTAGTTCCTCCAAAATCCTGATTACAAACACATCATGAACAATAAAACAGAGTTTTAATTAAAGGAATGTCTCCTTCTGCCTATGTCCAATGTACAAATAGAATTTTCTCCAACCATTGGTTGAAATACCAGGAAAGATCACTCGTCCACGTGGCCAAGCTGCCAAAACGATGATTTCTTTATAGCCACAGTGATGATGACGATAATGATGATGAAAATAAACAAAGATAATGATATTAGAATCATGTGTGTTTCAAGTTTCCGCTTTGGTGCTTGCAAATAAATAGACCCAGAAACATCGTTTAGTAATTGAGTAGACGCTGGAGGTGGCAATCATATCCAATGTAAATGGCACGTCTTAAATATTTCACCGCTCGTATTCATCGGAGTCGGGTTGCATTGAACGGGACGCGTCTATTCGGCGAAACAGTTGAATACACGAAATACCAAGTCAAACTGATTGGACAAGAAAGAACGATTGCTTATTCCTTTGAAAAGATGATGACAAGTAAACGGATGAGGTCATATGAGATATGTGTACTTCAATCTTGAGTTCCAGCAACTGATAATCTCACTATATTTGAAAAGACAAAAAAAAATCTCCATTAAATAAATCATGGTTTATAGTATGGTACCCGAAATTGTTACTCTAACATTTTACAGACATTACTCTCGAAGCAAAAATTATTGTCGTCATAGATCAAAAATAAAAAAAATGGAAAGTTTCTTTATTCCAGGAACCCATATTTTCAAGAAAGTGTTATTATCATTGACGTCCAGAAGACGGTGATTTTCACTGGCTTAAGCACATTAAAAGAAAAGAAATATTACCCCTGGAAAAACCAGAAGCAAAACATATTTTATTCAACAGTCAAAAATTCTGACTTCATAAAATGTACTTTAAAAAAAACTTGATTAGACCATTTAAATTAATGGTATCATTTTATTCTAAGGAAACAAAGGAAAACGTTTTGGAAAACCCCAATATTGAGGAAAATTTTGGAACTCATGGAGAAAAATAGAATTCAGCCGTACGGCCACCTACCACCCATCACGAAAAGTATACAAGTTAGACGAACCAGATATGTGGGATACTGCTGTAGAAGTAAGGACAAACTCATAAGTGATATACTCCAGTGGACCTCTTCATATGGACGAGCAAAGGCAGAACGACCAGCTAGAACCTATATACAACAGCTGTGTGCCGATAAAGGATGATGATGATGATGATGATTGGCTAAACTCCTTAAGGTATAGATTCCACTGATTTAAAGTAATATTATTTCATCAAAGTGGTTCAAACTTTCCAGAGTGGCAGTTAATATATCTTCTTTGGTAGATGTGGTCTTCTCATGGACTATTTTAAAACAAATTCCCACCAAAAAGTTTCATTTGGATTTAGATCCAGATCGGCTACTGGCTATGTTATTGACTTTGTATGCTTTTTCTGTAGAAAAAAAGACTATTCCCCATTGCTCTGTGAAAAGATCCTTTATTGTCTTGAAAAATGACTTCATATCACCTAAATATATTTTACTGATGGAATAAGGATTTCAATATATAAATGTACATTGATATTTGAAGTAATTTACATTGGTCCTTTAAATGACTTGCAACCTCATATAATGATTAACTCGGGGAATTTATTCACTTCTGTTAGGCAATCACTTTTATTCATTTCATTTGAATGGCACACTTCCACCATCATACATACGCCGAGGCAAATTCTTAATTCATCAGTTAAAATCACTTTCATCCAATAGTTCACACGCCATGATTGTTTCTTTTGAACCCAACTTAACTGTATTTTCTTTGTGTCTTTAGCTTGACTTTTATCGACATAGATTCTATTTAATTCAGCTGATTTCTTGCCGTCATGTCACAAATATTGATTTCTGTTTCGACCCATTTGCTTTCCATTAGTTTTATTGTATAAATCCAAATTTCAATGCATATTGCTTTGAGTTTTTTCTGACGCTTTAATTTCGTAGGTGGTTTACTTGTTTATATTTTTCTTTTAAACCATTTCTTTTATAGTTGCATTAAACGTTCGACATATCTAAATGGGAATATCCATCTTTTTTTCGCCTACATTTCAATAAGTTTTCCGATAATTTTCATTGTTTCATCTTACAGTGCTTTTCTTTAGGTCATATCTGAAAATATACTAGAACTGGTTTTTAACTGTTGGCTGATTTGCATATCGAGGCTTCTGCTTGGATTTCTTTTGTGCAAATAATAATAAGATGATTTCATACTTTTATCTCAACATTATATATTTTCACCTGCATGACTTGGAATGATAATATTAATTTGAAATATTCAATCTAATTTGTTTAAATAATATTTCACGAAGTCAGAATGTTCAACTGTCGAATAAAAAATATTTTGTTTCTTATCTGTTATTAGTTTATTTGCTACGAAATCGATAAAATAAAATAATAAGATAGAAACACGGTGAACATCTTCTATGTGTGCTTATTCCATTATGGTTACAAGGTCTAATATATCTTATTTCAGAAGCAATGTGTTATAAAAGTGTTATACAAACAAAATTCTTAAAAAAAAAATGATGTTTACAACCAAATCGCTTAAAGTCTTCTTATAAAAGTATAATTCACTAAGGACTAATAAATAAGAAATAATCCTGTAATTAAAATCTCAAAAGAAGATCATATCAATATTAAAAGGGAACTAAAATGTTTCTTATTGACCGATAAAATGATTTTATACTTATTTGATATCATCACGTGATATGGTTAACGTAATTGTTATTATTGTTGAAAATGGAATTGGCAACCCGATAATAAATCCAATTTGCGTTTCATTTCAGGCAAATGTATGATTCCATAGGCTTAACACTGTCAGCTACAGATAAATACACTTGGTTGTTTAGGCTTGGTTTGTTTACCATACTGGGAGAAGGAAAACTCATATTTAAAATCATCTTTTTTTTTGCTTGAAAGTTGTCCTTGTATCACATCGTACGAGGTGCATACGATAAGTTTCCAGACTTTTTTCGTATGGGCATTTAGAATTGTTATAGACTCTTGAAAATTCAATGTGTTATTGTTATACATCTTATGAGGTGACTGACCAATTTTTATGATTTCAGGTTCAAATGAACAGCTACAGCAGCAATTGGAATACACCCTACTAAAGCCTGATTGTCACAGCTGGTGAATTTCAAAAATGCATTCTGGACGTGAGGAAGAACGATATGCAATAAAATTCTGTTTTAAACTTAGAAAAAATGCCAAGAAACGTATGGAATTATTCAGACTGCTTTTCGACCATCTTCCATGAATCGAGTATCAGTTTTATGATATGAGTGGCATAAGAGATTCAAGGAATGCAGGGAGTCTGTGAGGAATGATGAGAGGTGTTGTACGAGTAAGAAAGTCAATACGCCAGAGTCGATTGGCCAAAGGGTTACGATGTGGAGGTTTTAAGGGAGTTCTGGATGAGATTTCTAGGGAAGAGGCCAGCACTCTTCAAATCGGGTCAGTGGCATTTCCAGCAGGACAATGCACCAGTACACGACTCCATCCTTGTCACAGACTATTTGACCAAGATGAGCATCAAGATCGTTCCTTACCCTACCTATAGTCCAGACGTTGCTCCCTGTGACTTTTGGTTATTCCCTAAGCTCAGAGACAATTGAGGAGATGAAAGAGGCTGTGACGAAGGTCATTGACACACTCACACCAGAGGACTTCCATGGGGCCATCCGGATGTTGTTGGAACCGTACAAGTGCATTGCAGCCGGAGAAGATTACTTCAAAGGGGACTAGAGTTTCCTGTGTGTACTATCAATAAAAGTGCGCATACGAAAAAAGACTGTAAACTTATCGTATGCACCTCATACCTCTGGTGGATGGTTTGGTTAAATATATACATTAACATTAATTATATTTCCCAAGCAATATCATTTTCTGTTAATTTATTTATTTTTTGCCTTTATAATTTTCTTAGTTTCAAAATGACCGGACAAAATGACAATTGTTGCATTGAATAAACAAAATAATAAAATTTCCGAAGTGAACCAAATTCCTCGGAAGTGTGTAATTTTTAAAAGTTATATCTTCATAGATCGATGTTTTGCTTAAGAAATTGTCGATAATCTATCAGTATAGTTTGTTTTCTTTGTTTAATAGGTTATAAACCAGTTTAATAGTTACTAAAATTTTGTGAGTTATTTGATGCCAAACCATCGCTGCAGAAGAACAGTTATGATAATACTTAACCCATAACTAGAAGGGGATAAGTGGGTTCATGCTTTTCCCAAGGTGACTGAAGTTTGAACTCTGTACGATGTCAGAATTCAGTGAGTTAGGCATAACGCCAAGCACATTTCCCGGCTCCATCATAATGGAAATTCCATATTTTGTTAAAAAGTCATAATCATATTTACCAACCCCTCCGCTCGGGGAGGATATAACACAAGATCAATTTTTAAGCGGAGTTTAACAGGTTTGAATTCAGACTTTTCCTTCTCCTAGACTAGTTGCCTCACCAAGGCTGAAGAATCCAGTCTGCCCTACTATTTACCCATATCTGGAGGGAGAATAATTGTATTCATACCTTTCCCAATGGTATTAGTGCTATGTGAAATGCTATGTCTAGTTCAGGATTTGAACTCGTGTTGCCGTGTCCATTTCCTACAACGATAACCATTACACTACGGACATCTCCATCATAAAAAAATCATAATAATATTCATTGGCAGCATTTAATTGATTATCTGATTGATTTCTTTTAACGACATATCAACCTGTCTAGGGTTATATATATACCAATCAGCATGAGAATTGCATACATTGTACGTTCATATTAGAATATTTTTTGTGTAGCTCTTAGTTAAGAATTATTTTTGTACAAGTTCAATGGAATACGAATAATTTTCAGATTAATTTGATCCATAGACGTGACCTGAATAGGCACTACCACTCCGGTTCAGAGTCGACCAGATAGTAATGACTGTGAAGGAGTCCTCCACAGTCCCCAGATCTCCAGAAAAGTTGACTTATCATCAGATGTAGTTTTGTTTTTTGGCGTTCTTACCCCTCTATAGGGAATTTATTCAGCTTATTCTAAAAACCCCCAACAAGACAATTATTTAAACGAGTCAAAAATGTCTAGATATCGTACATAGATATTTAAAAGTAGACATTATGAAATATAGAGTTTATTCGATCGATAAACTAATAGATGTTATATGAGAAAACTTGTGCGAGTTAATGGACGTATTTTTTGCAATGAAGATCTCTATCTTAAGAGCTTTCAAACACATTATTGTGCAAGCAGCAAATATTTCAAACAAATTTCATTGATGTATGCATATAGACTGATCAAGATTCAGGGATATTGTTTTTTTGTTCATTTCGAAGATATGTGCAAGCAAAACAAAATCAGTTGATCGATAAGGGCTTTAATTATTTTACATTAGATAAATGGTCCATTTATGGCTCGCATTGATTTGACTCAGTGATAAATCAAAGCAATTATATCGAAAGGAAGAACAGCTTTAATAGCTACAATTGTATAAAAATGAAGTGTTTGTCATTACATCGGCGTATCGTAATTTGAGTGTCATTGTGTTTCGACTTTGCAATGATTTGGAAAATCAGGAAATCAACGCCAATTCTATTGATAATTCGACGTATAGAATGCAGGTTCCAATGAATAGAATATACAGGTTAGACGGAAAGGTATGAGAGAATGCATAGATAGGCAAGTATCAAGGGATGTGCATTATGTAACATTGTTGGTTTTCTAATTGCAGACAAAACGAAACTTATATTACTTAAGATTCTGGCTTAATATTCTAATTAAGCCAGAATGTTAAGATATATATATATATATATATATGCCTTGAACAAAAAAGACTAAATTATCCTATGCTGTATTTTTTTACTTTCTGGCTTAAGATATACCTTATACAAATTATACGAAATTATTTAAATGCTATTTTCCCTATTTATGCGGAGGAAAACATTAAGGAATAACCTCAATAAATAATTCAGTTTTTTAAGAAACGTTTTCAGATGCCATAATGTTCAGTTGTTATATAAGAAATAGTTTGCCTTTTATATGTAATTAGTTTATTCACCGTTAAAAAAATAACTAAATAAACATCTTCTAATGGTACTGCCTCCACAATTTCTGCCTGAGTAAGTCAAAAATTGGTTAATTTCAAAATTTCCTCAACAGGAGCAAAATTCTCGACCAAAACAAGCAGCCTATATCCACCTTGTGTTTTTCTTGAGAAAAAACGATCGACTGCGGAGTTTTTGTCGAAAATATATAAACCACAAAATAGCTTTAAAATATATTTAAATATATATAATAAATAAAATATATCTAAATATATTTAGATATATAAACCACAAAGTATCTTTAAAACGGTAAAAATAGAAACAAATATTAACCGAAGAATACAGCCGTATTGTGGTCAGTATTTCTTCTTTGAGCAATCCTGTGGTACGGAGAATATTCTAATCATTGTGATATTGATGGTGGACTAAGACATTTTCTTGGTCACTTCTCTATGTCATTCTGTCGAAAGGGAAAATCCTAACAACTGATCTCTTCAACTACCAATCGTTTCTTCGAGCTACTACTGATTAATATCTCTGACTCTAACAGACTCTGCTCAGTCTAAATCCCATTTGATCGCTTGAATATATGTGGCCCCTGATCCTGGAAACGAAACCGCGTGGGGACACCGTGAACCAAAACATATTGACAAAAATGATATATTTGTCTCCCTCCCCACTCTGACTGCAGCAAATACTCCAGTTTATTACATTAAAAATAACCTTTTTAATTGCTACCGAAAAATATCTCTTGTTTTTTTTATCTTGTATCAAAATCTACTGACCTCCTTAACTTATTTAGCTATCCTTTTAATTTTACCACACACACACACACACACACACACACACACACACACATATATATATATATATATAGTCTCGTATATATCCACACACATTCATATGCATATATTTACCCAACCCCACTGCACCAGCAGAATGCGATACGAAGTCAAATCTTTAACGGAATTTACTGCGTTTGAATTCAGAGTTTTCCATTTCTAAGACACGTTACATTAGCAATGTTAAAGAGTTCAGTTTACCTAGCCATTCCCTTATAGCTGGAGGGATAATAGTTGGATCCATACCTTTTCAAAGGTTATCAGTGCAATGAAAAATAAAAATATCCTCAACTAGGTTTTGAACCTAGTATCCCACGTCGAATTCTTACGACATTAATCTTTACACCACTTTAAACCTCCTTACATATACATTCATATACACGACACGTATATGCTTATATATCTCGATCTACATGACTGCATATACCCGTACGTGTATTATTGCACCTAAATTGCAATTAGAGGCAGAATAGCTGTTCTTATTAGTTACAAGAGTCAACTGAACACGAAATTTAATTAGAGTAAAGTTTTCATTTTTAAAAAAAAAAAACAAAAAAAAACGGCACAATATCAATTAGCAGGCATATATAGAAAGGAACAGACAGAATACATTCAAAATCAGATAGATAAGATTAGAGACTCGGTGGAAGATAGACAATCTAGAATTGCCTGGCAAACAATAAACAAAGTGAGCAGAAGAAAGAACACAGCCAAAGCAAAACTTAAAGCAGCAAACCAACAAGAAAGAACAAAACTGTGGAAACAGCACTTCGAAAACTTACTTGGAAACCCACCAAAAATGACGCATGAACCAATCACCAGAATAATTAGCAAACAATTAGACATTAAACTTGGACCGTTCACACAAGAAGAACTCGACTCGGTTCTCAGAAAAATTAAAAATAGGAAAGCTGCAGGGCTGGACGAAATTCCCCCGGAAGTATGGAAGACCAGACAATTCGACGACATACTGCTCCGACACTGCAACGCAGTATACAATCAAAATCCGATAGATAGATGGACGAAGGGATGCATACTCCCCTTCCCTAAAAAGGGGGACCTCGGATTAGCCAAAAACTACCGAGGCATAACACTTACATCCATAGCAGCCAAAATCTACAATGCCCTACTACGAAACCGAATTGAACCCAAAATCGACAACATACTTAGAAAAAACCAAAATGGCTTCCGAAGAAATAGATCCATGACCTCACAAATATTAACCATCCGCAGAATCCTTGAAGGTGTACGGGCAAAGAACCTACAAGCGACATTAATATTTGTCGACTTTACCAAGGCTTTCGACTCCATTCACAGAGGAAAGATGGAACAAATCCTACTAGCGTACGGCATACCTAAAGAAACCGTAGCGGCAATAACGATTCTCTATAGAAACACTAAAGTAAAAGTACGATCACCAGATGGAGACACAGAATACTTCCACATTGTAGCAGGAGTACTACAAGGGAACACGCTGGCTCCGTATCTCTTTATCATTTGTCTAGACTACGTACTTAGAACATCGATTGACAAAATCAAAGAGAATGGCTTCGAACTGACGAAGAAAAGAAGCAGAAGATACCCCGCAACAACAATTACCGACGCCGACCACGCCGATGACATAGCGATACTGGCAAATACACCTGACCAAGCCGAAACACTTCTGCATAGTTTGGAACGAGCAGCAGCAAGCATAGGCCTCTATGTTAATGCACACAAAACGGAATATATGTGCTCTAATCAAACGGGGGACATCTCCACTCTAAAAGGAACCCCTCTTAAACTAGTAGACAAATTCACGTACCTAGGAAGCAGAGTCGAATCAACCGAAAAGGACATCGAAACGAGGTTAACGAAAGCATGGACAGCTATCAATAGGCTATCGACTATATGGAAATCAGACCTAACCGATAAAATGAAACGCAGTTTCTTCCAGGCAGCGGTTACATCGATACTGCTATATGGATGCACTATATGGACGCTAACAAAACGGCTGGAGAAGAAACTAGATGGCAATTACACAAGAATGCTGCGTGCAATCCTGAACAAGTCCTGGCAGCAACACCCCACAAGACACCAACTGTACGGCCACCTGCCCCTTATCACGAAAACTATTCAAGTTAGGCGAACCAGACATGCAGGACACTGCTGGAGAAGCAGAGATGAACTCATAAGAGATGTACTCTTATGGATCCCCACACATGGCCGCGCAAAAGCAGGACGACCAGCACGAACGTACATTCAGAAGCTATGTGAGGATACAGGTTGTCCTGAAGACCTGCCTAGGGTGATGAACGATAGGGAGGAGTGGCGAGAGAGGGTCAGGGATATCCGTGCTGCCAGCACGATATGATGATGATGATGAAAGTTTTCATTAGTGAAACAATCTGAATTAAAGTTTTTTTTTTCCAAAATATCAAAGCGATCTCAATTTAAGGACCAACATATTTTAGCTACTCGCCTTTCATTTAATTCCCGACAGTATGATTTTAATAAATACTATTTAAAAGTTAAATCTGTATAGAAAGGCGAGATTTTAAAAATTACGATGTAACGACAACCCAACATTAAGATTAATTATCTTTACATATATTTCTATAAATATTCTCAAGTACAATTTCGGTAAATAACAAATTAATTATGATTTAGAGCACGATCTTTTTTCAGTTCCATCGCGTTTTATCTGCGTATTTCTGGCTACTATAAACTAAAACGCCAGGTCAACAGACGGCAGTAAACATTTGCGATCTTGATGAACATCTAAAGATTAGGTAAAAAGTTATTTTATTGGGAAGGATTAATAAAATTTGTTCACATTTACCTAACACGAGCAGGATGTGACTTAAGATTAATTTCTTAGCAGTGCTTAGGTTTGAATTCAGGGTTTTCCTTCTGCCGGACTGGTTGCTAAATCAAACCCAGTCTGTGGTCCTATTCACCGATAACCAGAGGACAATAGATGGATTCATACCTTTACCAAGGCCATTAGCGCTAATCGGAAATGTAAACAACTTCATCTGAGATTTAAACTTGGGTCAACATGTCCATTCGCTACGATGAAGACATTTCCTCCATGAAAGTCGAATTAAATTTTAAGGACCCTTAATATCTACTAAAAATTCATTTATGTGGAAACTTAATCAAGTTGGTTGGTTGGTTGGTTTTTATGGTATAACAACCCTTGTAGGTTATTCAATCCAAAAATCTGTTGAAATACATACACACACACACACACACACACACACACACACACACACACACACACACACACATATATATATATATATATATATGTATATATATATATATTGGTAACGAATAGTTTGTATATGACATTTTTAAAAAGACGGTGCACATTTTTTGCACATAGATTGTTTTCAGAATTTCTCCGTAATACTAACATTTCAATTTAAAATCAGTCATTTGTTTGCACACAGTTAAATAGTTGAATAGTCCTATTCGACCCATAGGTGTAACCCAAACAGATACTACCATTCCTGGTTAGACTAGACCTAGGACTGGCTGCTCCACATTCTCCAAATTTCCAGGACTGGACACTCACCATCAGTTAGTTTAGTGTCCTATTCAGAACACACGTTACGTGTGTGTGAGTGTGCTATGGTCTTACCTTCTGCAGAGATCTAGTCGGTGTATTCGATAGGCTCAGATGAATGGGCTGCTGGGTATCAGGAAATTGAGAAATAATCAGTTATGAATAAATATATAATAATATTAACTCAGTCCCAACAAAAATATAGATAGATATATCAATAATAATAAAACTAAATATACTGTCATCCACAGACAGACGGTTGCGTTCTATCAGAACTCTTCAGTGTGGCTAAACACGCAGGACGCTCGAAGCCGGGATCGAACCCCGTCCAACTTTACCTTAGACAAAGTTTCAGACCTCTCAGCCACTAAGCAGACCACGTTGCCTGAGGGATTTTTAAGGTATTTATTTAGCAACAGCAAAGCGAAAAGTTGGTCTGTAATACTATTTTATACAAGCTAGTTTTCATTGGTTTGCATACAGTTAATTGATCCCAAATACTAATATACTTAATTCTAATCATTTCAGTCGGTAAAATGTAAACCCACATTGTACAATGGTCTTCCATATTCATTTTTACGAAGTAGTAACTCCTATCCTCATTCAGTGTTTCATACTTACAAGTTTGTGTCGATACTAAGGTATAATTAATTTTAAAATGTCGCTTTATACGGTGTAATTGTGAGTTAAACAGTTTTTTTAAATAAATACTTTGATTCAGGATTTGTGTGCAATATTTCCGTTCCTGTGTTAACGTGACTTTCATTTTAACCCTTGCTAAAAGAACCGGTTCGAGTTAAGTTAACGAAGTTAAGGAAATATGAGCCAGTTTAATATTTCAACTGGAAATCACCAGTTAGCATTTGATACTGTAATTCTGTTTGCCACAGAAAACAAAACTTAGAAATACACCTAAGTTTATACTCTGCTGAAGGTTTCAATTCTTATTTGAGTTTTATTTTATGATTGTATAAATTATTTTCTTTGCCAAAAATAAACAGATAAATCCTTACAAACCACAACATTACTTAAACCAAATAACCCTTTCAAATCTGAATGTAATTATTGTACTGTTGCATATTGTTTTGTTCTGGATCCATCACTGAATATCACTTTCATCCAGTTCCCCACACTCCATAAGTTTTTCTTTCTATTCCCCTTTAACATTAGTTGTTTTTTTTTTAGTTAGTGAGTTAACGCTTGTTTTTATGTTTTTTCTCTCTATAAATACTATTATATTTAGGTCATTTCTAAAAGTTTTGTCTAAAGCATTGGCTCCGTTTTCAACCTTTTTTCATTGGTTTGTTGAACATTGACTTTTCTCTCCTTATATTTTGACGTCTTTTTTTTTTTTGGGGGGGGGTAGCAGTATGTTTTCCTTTTTTGACCAACTCTTTTCTTTTACATTTGCACCTAATTTGAGTCACAGTTAAATAGAAACAACTAACTTCTTTCAACACAGGCCACTGCAAATTGCCTTCTAGAATGAATTGTGTGATAATTTCTATTGAATATTAACAGTTTGGTTCATTGGTCAAGTAGGTAGAGTTTTCGCTGAATGGGCCGGGAGACTAGGTTCAAAAACAGGTCGACTCATACCAATGACTGAGAATTGGTGCTTGATGCCTCTTGCTTAACACTCAGCATTATAATGTTGGGATCAAGGGTAAAGTGAAGCAATCCAGGGAAAGGAGGAGCGCCTTCCGCTACATCTCAGTGTAGTAATTTAAAAGGAAGCCTTTGGGTCGCTCTCGTCTACTGTCGCCAACTTTACCTGTTGGAGCCATGTTTCCTTTCAATTAGATATGCCCTACCGCCTGCTGAGGTCTACAATAAATGTCTTTTAGCTTTATATTGATTTAGATATGTAAGTGTGTCGATTAGTATTTAATTTAGGAATGCAAATTACAATATCCTTTCATAATGCTGTATTTATTATTGGGTTATTCTATTATAGTTTTCTCTTGCACACAAAGAGGATCCCATTAATTTGAAAAATTCAATCTTGTTTGATGACAGTTTATTTTATGAAAATATATTTTGTGTCTTTTATGAGATTGTTTATTACTGATTACAAAAAATCACAAGGGAACTTTATAAAGCAGTTATTATGCAGCGATTTTTGCCATGGGCAGTATGAGTAGTGTGAGTAGTATGACTAGTATGAGTATTAATGGTAGTATGTGTATGAGTAGTATGCATATGGATACGAGTAATATAAGTGTGAGTAGTATGAGTATGGGTACGAATAGTATGATTTTAGGTATATGTAGTATGAGTGTGAGAAGTATGAGTATGGGTACGGGTAGCATGAGTGTGAGTAATATGAGTATGGGTACGAGTAGTATGAGTGTTAGTTGTATGAGTATGGGTACGAGTAGTATGAGTGTTAGTTGTATGAGTATGAGTATGAGTAGTATGAGTGGGATTAGTATGAATATGGGTACGAGTAGTATGAGTGTGAGTTGTATGAGTATGGGTACGAGTAGTTGGAGTGGGAGTAGTATGAATATGGGTACGAGTAGTGTTACGGCCATCGGCCACGGTAGGATTATAATGCATGGAGCAAGGAGTACTATGAGGACTGGAAGTGGGGGCAGGCGATTGGCGGGTCTCCGAGCCCTAGCAACAGTGGGAGAAGCAGCCGAGAAGGGGCAAAGGTCTTTGCCCAGATAAGGAAAAGACATGCCATTGGTCAAGGCAGGGAGGGCGTTTTATCGCCAAAAAGAAACGAAACCCAAAAAGTCAGTTTCGAGCTTCGCCAAGGAAAGGAAAGGTCGCCTTTTCACGTGGTCCGGTGAAAGGGGAAATTCTAGTCACAGAATGGCCTAATAGAAGCCGTCGACTCCGTTGGGTAAGAAACTGAGGCTCAACGTAAAAGAAATGAAAAACAAAAAACTGGTGCGTTGCTACTCGTTAATAGGAGATTAACGAATATTTAAAAAAAATTAACAAAAGAAAGGAAAGAAAAAAAAAGGTTAGTCAAAAATTTTATTACGAATAATATACGTAACCTAAATAAAGGTCCGTATCAAGACTATTCAAAAGAAATATTTTTGAGGTTGTTCATTAGCAGCTAGTTTCGGCGGAAAACATATTTGTTTAAAATTTGTGTATCCATATTAAAGACGAAGAGGAGAGACTTTTGTTCTTCGCTAAAAGAAGAAAAAAAAAAGAGTAAAACAAATGTGAGAGAACGAGTAAGTTCTCTCCTTTTAATTATAAAGTGAACAAGATACGGATATAATTTTAAAACAAGTGAAAAAAAAAACAGAGAAAGAAAAGAGAGAACTTTGTATTATTGGAAGGACATAGTCAAATACTATTGGAAGCGACTCGTCCTCCACATTTCTGTATATTTTTTTTTTGTTGTATTTGTTTTGCTCTTTGTTTGTCTGTTGTTACAATTGTGTTTTCTTTAAAAAAAAACCACCAGAACCTATCATAAGGAAAGATAGCTCTATACGTAGCTAGATATATGGGCTTTCAAAGCTATCAATAAAATATTACTAGTTACGGAGAATATTTAGAGCTTGGGTGGTACGGATGCTGTCGACGGAAATTCTCCCTGTCTTCCGAGGATAATGTTACCTCGGAGCAAAGATACTGTAACCGTTACAGTAGTATGAGTGTGAGTTGTATGAGTATGGGTACGAGTAGTATGAGTGTGAGTTGTATGAATATGGGTACGAGTAGTATAAGTGTGAGTTGTATGAGTATGGGTACGAGTAGTATGAGTGGGAGTAGTATGAATATGGGTACGAGTAGTATGAGTGGGAGTAGTACGAATATGGGCACGAGTAGTATGAGTGGGAGTAGTATGAATATGGGTACGAGTAGTATAAGTGTGAGTTGTATGAGTATTGGTACGAGTAGTATGAGTGGGAGTAGTATGAATATGGGTACGAGTAGTATGAGTGTGAGTTGTATGAGTATGGGTACGAGTAGTAAGAGTGGGAGTAGTATGAATATGGGTACGAGTAGTATGAGTGGGAGTAGTATGAATATGGGTACGAGTAGTATGAGTGTGAGTCGTATGAGTGTGGATAAGAGTAGAATGAGTGGGAGTAGTACGAATATGGGTACGAGTAGTATGAGTGGAAGTAGTATGAATATAGGTACGAGTAGTATGAGTGGGAGTAGTATGAGTATGGGTAGAAGTAGTATGAGTGTGAGTTGTGTGACTAAAGGTATGAGTAGTATGAGTGGGTGTAATATGAATATGGGTGCGAGTAGTATGAGTGTGAGTTGTATGAGTATGGGCACGAGTAGTATGAGTGTGTGTTGTATGAGTATGGGTACGAGTAGTATGAGTGGGAGTAGTATGACTATGTGTACGAGTAGTATGAGTGTGAGTTGTATGAGTATGGGTACGAGTAGTATGAGTGGGAGTAGTATGAATATGGGTACAAGTAGTATGAATGTGAGTTGTATGAGTATAAGTACGAGTAGTATGAGTGGGAGTAGTATGAATATGGGTACGAGTAGTATGAATGGGAGTTGTACGAGTATGGGTACGAGTAGGATGAATGTGAGTTGTATGAGTTTGGGTACGAGTAGTATGAATGAGAGTTGTATGAGTATGGGTACGAGAAGTATGAATGGGAGTAGTATGAATATGGGTACGAGTAGTATGAATGTGAGTTGTATGAGTTTGGGTACAAGTAGTATGAATGTGAGTTGTATAAGTATGGGTACGAGTAGTATGAATGAGAGTTGTATGAGTATTGGTACGAGTAGCATGAGTGTGAATTGTATGAGTTTGGGTACGAGTAGAATGAATGTGAGTTGTATGAGTATGGGTACAATAAGTATGACTGTGAGTTGTATGAGTATGGGTACGAGTAGCATGAGTGTGAGTTGTATGAGTTTGGGTACGAGTAGTATGAATGTGAATTGTATAAGTATGGGTACGAGTAGTATGAATGTGAGTTGTATGAGTTTGGGTACGAGTAGTATGAATGAGAGTTGTATGAGTATGGGTACGAGAAGTATGAATGGGAGTAGTATGAATACGGGTACGAGTAGTATGAATGTGAGTTGTATGAGTTTGGGTACGAGTAGTATGAATGTGAGTTGTATAAGTATGGGTACGAGTAGTATGAATGAGAGTTGTATGAGTATTGGTACGAGTAGCATGAGTGTGAATTGTATGAGTTTGGGTACGAGTAGAATGAATGTGAGTTGTATGAGTATGGGTACAATAAGTATGACTGTGAGTTGTATGAGTATGGGTACGAGTAGCATGAGTGTGAGTTGTATGAGTTTGGGTACGAGTAGTATGAATGTGAGTTGTATGAGTATGGGTACGAATAGTATAAATGTGAGTTGTATGAGTATGGGTACAAGTAGTATGTATGTGAGTTATATGTGTATGGGTATGAGTAATATGAGTGGGAGTAGTATGAATATGGGTACGAGTAGTATGAATGTGAGTTGTACGAGTATGGGTACTAGTAGTATGAGTGTGAGTTGTATAAGTATGGGTACAAGTAGTATGAGTGTGATTTGTATGAGTATGGGTACGAGTAGTATGAATGTGAGTTGTATGAGTATGGGTACGAGTACTATGAGTGTGAGTTGTATGTGTATGGGTATGAGTAGTATATGTGGGAGTAGTATGAATATGGGTAAGAGTAGTATGAGTGGGCGTAGTATGAATATGGGTACGAGTAGTATGAGTGTGATTTGTATGTGTATGGGTACGAGTAGTATGAATGTGATTTGTATGAGTATGGGTACGAGTAGTATGAGTGGGAGTAGTATGAGTATTGGTAAGAGTAGTATGAGTGGGAGTTGTATGAGTATGGATAGGAGTAGTATGAGTGGGAGTTGTATGAATATGGGTACGAGTAGTATGAGTGGGAGTAGTATGAATATTGGTACGAGTAGTATGAGTGTGAGTTGTATGAGTATGAGTATGGGTACGACTAGTATGAGTGGGTGTAATAGGAATATGCGTACGAGTAGTATGAGTGGGAGTAGTACGAATATGGGTACGAGTAGTAAGAGTGTGAGTTGTATGAGTATGGGTACGAGTAATATGATTGGGAGTAGTATGAATATGGGTACGAGTAGTATGAGTGTGAGTTGTATGAGTATGGGTACGAGTACTATGAGTGTGAATTGTATAAGTATGGGTACGAGTAGTATGAGTGGCAGTAGTATGAGTATGAGTACGAGTAGTATGAGTGTGAGTTGTATGAGTATGGGCACGACTAGTATGAATGGGAGTAGTATGAGTATGGGTACGAGTAGTAAGACTGTGAGTTGTATGAGTATGGGTACGAGTAGTACGAGTGGGAGTTGTATGAGTATGGGTACGAGTAGTATGAGTGGGAGTAGTATGAATATGGGTACGAGTAATATGAATGGGAGTTGTATGATTATGGGTACGATTAGTATGAGCGTGAGTTGTATGAGTATGGGTACAAGTAGTATGAGTGGGAATAGTATGAATATGGGTAGGAGTAGTATGAGTGTGAGTTGTACGAGTATGGGTACGAGTAGTATGAGTGTGAATTGTATAAGTATGGGTACGAGTAGTATGAGTGGGTGTAGTATGAATATAGGTACAAGTAGTATGAGTGTGAGTTGTATGAGTATGAGTACGAATAGTATGAGTGGGAGTAATATGAGTATGGGTACGAGTAGTAAGTGTGTGAGTTGTATGAGTATGGGTACGAGTAGTATGAATGGGAGTTGTATGAGTATGTGTACGAGTAGTATGAGTATGGGTTTTATGAGTATGGGTACAAGTAGTATGAGTGTTATTTGTATGAGTATGGGTACGAGTAGTATGAATGTGAGTTGTATGAGTATGGGTACGAGTACTATGTGTGTGAGTTGTATGTGTATGGGTATGAGTAGTATGAGTGGGAGTAGTATGAATATGGGTAAGAGTAGTATGAGTGGGCATAGTATGAATATGGGTACGAGTAGTATGAGTGGGAGATGTATGAGTATGGGTACGAGTAGTATGAGTGGGAGTAGTATGAGTATGGGTACGAGTAGTATGAGTGGGAGTAGTATGAATATGGGGACGAGTAGTATGAATGTGAGTTGTATGAGTATGGGTACGAGTAGCATGAGTGTGTGTTGTATGAGTTTGGGTACGAGTAGTATGAATGTGAGTTGTATGAATAAGGGTACGACAAGTATGAATGTGAGTTGTATGAGTATGGGTACGAGAAGTATGAATGGGAGTAGTATGAATATGGGTACGAGTAGTATGAATGTGAGTTGTATGAGTATGGGTACGAGTAGTATGAATGTGAGTTGTATGAGTTTGGGTACGAGTAGTATGAGTGTGAGTTGTATGAGTATGGGTAGGAGTAGCATGAGTGTGAGTTGTATGAGTTTGGGTAGGAGTAGTATGAATGTGAGTTGTATGAGTATGGGTACGAGTAGTATGAATGTGAGTTGTATGAGTATGGGTACGAGTAGCATGTGTGTGAGTTGTATGAGTTTGGTTACATGTAGTATGAATGTGAGTTGTATGAGTATGGGTACAATAAGTATGAATGTGATTTCTATGAGTAAAGTTAAAAGTAATATGAGTGTGAGTTATATGTGTATGTGTATGAGTAGTATGAGTGGGAGTAGTATGAATATGGGTACGAGTAGTATGAGTGGGAGTAGTATGACTATGGGTACGAGCAGAGTGAGTGTGAGTTGTATGAGTATGGGTACCAGTAGTATGAGTGTGAGTAGTACGAATATGGGTACGAGTAGTATGAGTGTGAGTTGTATGAGTATTGGTACGACTAGTATTAGTATGAGTAGTATGAATATGGGTAAGAGTAGTATGAATGTGAGTTGTATGAGTATTGGTACGAGTAGTATGAGTGGGAGTTGTATGAACATGGGTATGAGTAGTATGAGTGTGAGTTGTATGAGTATGGGTACGAGTAGTATGAGTGGGTGTAATAGGAATATGCTTACGACTAGTATGAGTGGGGGTAGTATTAATATGGGTCCGTGTATTATGAGTGTGAGTTGTATGAGTATGTGTACAAGTAGTACGAGTTGGAGTAGTATGAATATGGGTACGAGTAGCATGTGTGTGAGTTGTTTGAGTATGGGTACGAGTAGTATGAGTGGGAGTAGTATGAATATGGGTACGAGTAGTATGAATGTGAGTTGTATGAGTATGGGTACGAGTAGCATGAGTGTGTGTTGTATGAGTTTGGGTACGAGTAGTATGAATGTGAGTTGTATGAATAAGGGTACGACAAGTATGAATGTGAGTTGTATGAGTATGGGTACGAGAAGTATGAATGGGAGAAGTATGAATATGGGTACGAGTAGTATGAATGTGAGTTGTATGAGTATGGGTACGAGTAGTATGAATGTGAGTTGTATGAGTTTGGGTACGAGTAGTATGAGTGTGAGTTGTATGAGTATGGGTAGGAGTAGCATGAGTGTGAGTTGTATGAGTTTGGGTAGGAGTAGTATGAATGTGAGTTGTATGAGTATGGGTACGAGTAGTATGAATGTGAGTTGTATGAGTATGGGTACGAGTAGCATGTGTGTGAGTTGTATGAGTTTGGTTACATGTAGTATGAATGTGAGTTGTATGAGTATGGGTACAATAAGTATGAATGTGAGTTCTATGAGTATGGTTAAAAGTAATATGAGTGTGAGTTATATGTGTATGTGTATGAGTAGTATGAGTGGGAGTAGTATGAATATGGGTACGAGTAGTATGAGTTGGAGTAGTATGACTATGGGTACGAGTAGAGTGAGTGTGAGTTGTATGAGTATGGGTACCAGTAGTATGAGTGTGAGTAGTACGAATATGGGTACGAGTAGTATGAGTGTGAGTTGTATGAGTATTGGTACGACTAGTATTAGTATGAGTAGTATGAATATGGGTAAGAGTAGTATGAATGTGAGTTGTATGAGTATTGGTACGAGTAGTATGAGTGGGAGTTGTATGAATATGGGTATGAGTAGTATGAGTGTGAGTTGTTTGAGTATGGGTACGAGTAGTATAAGTGGGTGTAATAGGAATATGCTTACGACTAGTATGAGTGGGGGTAGTATTAATATGGGTCCGTGTATTATGAGTGTGAGTTGTATGAGTATGTGTACAAGTAGTACGAGTTGGAGTAGTATGAATATGGGTACGAGTAGCATGTGTGTGAGTTGTTTGAGTATGGGTACGAGTAGCATGAGTGGGAGTAGTATTAATAATGGTACGAGTGAAAGAGTGTGAGTTGTATGAGTATGGTTACGAGTAGTATGAATGGGAGTAGTATGAATATGGGTACGAGTAGTATGAGTGTGAGTTGTATGAGTATGGGTACGAGTAGCATGAGTGTGTGTTGTATGAGTTTGGGTACGAGTAGTATGAATGTGAGTTGTATGAATAAGGGTACGACAAGTATGAATGTGAGTTGTATGAGTATGGGTACGAGAAGTATGAATGGGAGAAGTATGAATATGGGTACGAGTAGTATGAATGTGAGTTGTATGAGTATGGGTACGAGTAGTATGAATGTGAGTTGTATGAGTTTGGGTACGAGTAGTATGAGTGTGAGTTGTATGAGTATGGGTAGGAGTAGCATGAGTGTGAGTTGTATGAGTTTGGGTAGGAGTAGTATGAATGTGAGTTGTATGAGTATGGGTACGAGTAGTATGAATGTGAGTTGTATGAGTATGGGTACGAGTAGCATGTGTGTGAGTTGTATGAGTTTGGTTACATGTAGTATGAATGTGAGTTGTATGAGTATGGGTACAATAAGTATGAATGTGAGTTCTATGAGTATGGTTAAAAGTAATATGAGTGTGAGTTATATGTGTATGTGTATGAGTAGTATGAGTGGGAGTAGTATGAATATGGGTACGAGTAGTATGAGTTGGAGTAGTATGACTATGGGTACGAGTAGAGTGAGTGTGAGTTGTATGAGTATGGGTACCAGTAGTATGAGTGTGAGTAGTACGAATATGGGTACGAGTAGTATGAGTGTGAGTTGTATGAGTATTGGTACGACTAGTATTAGTATGAGTAGTATGAATATGGGTAAGAGTAGTATGAATGTGAGTTGTATGAGTATTGGTACGAGTAGTATGAGTGGGAGTTGTATGAATATGGGTATGAGTAGTATGAGTGTGAGTTGTTTGAGTATGGGTACGAGTAGTATAAGTGGGTGTAATAGGAATATGCTTACGACTAGTATGAGTGGGGGTAGTATTAATATGGGTCCGTGTATTATGAGTGTGAGTTGTATGAGTATGTGTACAAGTAGTACGAGTTGGAGTAGTATGAATATGGGTACGAGTAGCATGTGTGTGAGTTGTTTGAGTATGGGTACGAGTAGCATGAGTGGGAGTAGTATTAATAATGGTACGAGTGAAAGAGTGTGAGTTGTATGAGTATGGTTACGAGTAGTATGAATGGGAGTAGTATGAATATGGGTACGAGTAGTATGAGTGTGAGTTGTATGAGTATGGGTACGAGTAGTATGAGTGTGAATTGTATAAGTATGGGTACGAGTAGTATGAATGGGAGTAGTATGAATATGGGTACGAGTAGTATGAGTGTGAGTTGTATGAGTATGGGTACGAGTAGTATGAGTGGGAATAGTATGAGTATGGGTACGAGTAGTAAGAGTGTGAGTTGTATGTGTATGTGTATGAGTAGTATGAGTGGGAGTTGTATGAGTATGGGTACGAGTAGTATGAGTGTGAATTGTATAAGTATGGGTACGAGTAGTATGAGTGGGAGTAGTATGAATATGGGTACGAGTAGTATGAGTGTGTGTTGTATGAGTATGGGTACGAGTAGTATGAGTGGGAATAGTATGAGTATGGGTACGAGTAGTAAGAGTGTGAGTTGTATGTGTATGTGTATGAGTAGTATGAGTGGGAGTTGTATGAGTATGGGTACGAGTAGTATGAGTGGGAGTTGTATTATTATGGGTACGAGTAGTATGAGTGTGAGTTGTATGAGTATGGGTACGAGTAGTATGAGTGGGAGTAGTATAAATATGGGTACGAGTAGTATGAGTATGAGTTGTATGAGTATTGGTACGAGTAGTATGAGTGGGAGTAGTATGAATAATGTTAAGAGTAGTATGAGTGTGAGTGTTATAAGTATGGGTAGAAGTAGTATGATTGGGAGTAGTATGAATATTGGTACGACTAGTATGAGTGTGAGTTATATGAGTATGGGTACGAGTAGTATGAGTGGGTGTAATAGGAATATGCGTACGAGTAGTATGAGTGGGAGTAGTATGAATATGGGTCCGTGTATTATGAGTGAGAGTTGTATGAGTATGGGTACAAGTAGTATGAGTGGGAGTAGTATGAATATGGGTACGAGTAGCATGTATGTGAGTTGTATGAGTATGGGTACGAGTAGTATGAGTGGGAGTAGTACGAATATGGGTACGAGTAGTAAGAGTGTGAGTTGTATGAGTATGGGTACGAGTAGTATGAGTGGGAGTAGTATGAATATGGGTACGAGTAGTATGAGTGTGAGTTGTATGAGGGTGGGTACGAGTAGTATTAGTGTGAATTGTAAAAGTATGGGTACGATTAGTATCAGTGAGAGTAGTAGTATGAATATGGGTACGAGTAGTATGAGTGTGAGTTGTATGAGTATGGGTACGAGTAGTATGAGTGGGAGTAGTATGAATATGGGTACGAGTAGCATGTGTGTGAGTTGTATGAGTATGGGTACGAGTAGTATGAGTGGGAGTAGTACGAATATGGGTACGAGTAGTAAGAGTGTGAGTTGTATGAGTATGGGTACGAGTAGTATGAGTGGGAATAGTATGAGTATGGGTACGAGTAGTAAGAGTGTGAGTTGTATGTGTATGTGTATGAGTAGTATGAGTGGGAGTTGTATGAGTATGGGTACGAGTAGTATGAGTGTGAATTGTATAAGTATGGGTACGAGTAGTATGAGTGGGAGTAGTATGAATATGGGTACGAGTAGTATGAGTGTGTGTTGTATGAGTATGGGTACGAGTAGTATGAGTGGGAATAGTATGAGTATGGGTACGAGTAGTAAGAGTGTGAGTTGTATGTGTATGGGTATGAGTAGTATGAGTGGGAGTTGTATGAGTATGGGTACGAGTAGTATGAGTGGGAGTTGTATGATTATGGGTACGAGTAGTATGAGTGTGAGTTGTATGAGTATGGGTACGAGTAGTATTAGTGGGAGTAGTATAAATATGGGTACGAGTAGTATGAGTGGGAGTTGTATGAGTATTGGTACGAGTAGTATGAGTGGGAGTAGTATGAATAATGTTAAGAGTAGTATGATTTTGAGTGTTATAAGTATGGGTAGAAGTAGTATGAGTGGGAGTAGTATGAATATGGGTACGACTAGTATGAGTGTGAGTTATATGAGTATGGGTACGAGTAGTATGAGTGGGTGTAATAGGAATATGCGTACGAGTAGTATGAGTGGGAGTAGTATGAATATGGGTCCGTGTATTATGAGTGAGAGTTGTATGAGTATGGGTACAAGTAGTATGAGTGGGAGTAGTATGAATATGGGTACGAGTAGCATGTGTGTGAGTTGTATGAGTATGGGTACGAGTAGTATGAGTGGGAGTAGTACGAATATGGGTACGAGTAGTAAGAGTGTGAGTTGTATGAGTATGGGTACGAGTAGTATGAGTGGGAGTAGTATGAATATGGGTACGAGTAGTATGAGTGTGAGTTGTATGAGGGTGGGTACGAGTAGTATTAGTGTGAATTGTACAAGTATGGGTACGATTAGTATCAGTGAGAGTAGTGGTATGAATATGGGTACGAGTAGTATGAGTCTGAGTTGTATGAGTATGGGTACGAGTAGTATGAGTGGGAGTAGTATGAATATGGGTACGAGTAGTATGAGTGTGAGTTGTATGAGTATGGGTACGAGTAGTATGAGTGGGAATAGTATGAGTATGGGTACGAGTAGTAAGAGTGTGAGTTTATGTGTATGGGTATGAGTAGTATGAGTGGGAGTTGTATGAGTATGGGTACGAGTAGTATGAGTGGGAGTTGTATGATTATGGGTACGAGTAGTATGAGTGTGAGTTGTATGAGTATGGGTACGAGTAGTATGAGTGGGAGTAGTATAAATATGGGTACGAGTAGTATGAGTGGGAGTTGTATGAGTATTGGTACGAGTAGTATGAGTGGGAGTAGTATGAATAATGTTAAGAGTAGTATGATTTTGAGTGTTATAAGTATGGGTAGAAGTAGTATGAGTGGGAGTAGTATGAATATGGGTACGACTAGTATGAGTGTGAGTTATATGAGTATGGGTACGAGTAGTATGAGTGGGTGTAATAGGAATATGCGTACGAGTAGTATGAGTGGGAGTAGTATGAATATGGGTCCGTGTATTATGAGTGAGAGTTGTATGAGTATGGGTACAAGTAGTATGAGTGGGAGTAGTATGAATATGGGTACGAGTAGCATGTGTGTGAGTTGTATGAGTATGGGTACGAGTAGTATGAGTGGGAGTAGTACGAATATGGGTACGAGTAGTAAGAGTGTGAGTTGTATGAGTATGGGTACGAGTAGTATGAGTGGGAGTAGTATGAATATGGGTACGAGTAGTATGAGTGTGAGTTGTATGAGGGTGGGTACGAGTAGTATTAGTGTGAATTGTACAAGTATGGGTACGAGTAGTATCAGTGAGAGTAGTAGTATGAATATGGGTACGAGTAGTATGAGTGTGAGTTGTATGAGTATGGGTACGAGTAGTATGAGTGGGTGTAATAGGAATATGCGTACGAGTAGTATGAGTGGGAGTAGTAGGAATATGGGTCCGTGTATTATGAGTGAGAGTTGTATGAGTATGGGTACAAGTAGTATGAGTGGGAGTAGTATGAATATGGGTACGAGTAGCATGTGTGTGAGTTGTATGAGTATGGGTACGAGTAGTATGAGTGGGAGTAGTACGAATATGGGTACGAGTAGTAAGAGTGTGAGTTGTATGAGTATGGGTACGAGTAGTATGAGTGGGAGTAGTATGAATATGGGTACGAGTAGTATGAGTGTGAGTTGTATGAGGGTGGGTACGAGTAGTATTAGTGTGAATTGTACAAGTATGGGTACGATTAGTATCAGTGAGAGTAGTGGTATGAATATGGGTACGAGTAGTATGAGTGTGAGTTGTATGAGTATGGGTACGAGTAGTATGAGTGGGAGTAGTATGAATATGGGTACGAGTAGTATGAGTGTGAGTTGTATGAGTATGGGTACGAGTAGTATGAGTGGGAATAGTATGAGTATGGGTACGAGTAGTAAGAGTGTGAGTTGTATGTGTATGGGTATGAGTAGTATGAGTGGGAGTTGTATGAGTATGGGTACGAGTAGTATGAGTGGGAGTTGTATGATTATGGGTACGAGTAGTATGAGTGTGAGTTGTATGAGTATGGGTACGAGTAGTATGAGTGGGAGTAGTATAAATATGGGTACGAGTAGTATGAGTGGGAGTTGTATGAGTATTGGTACGAGTAGTATGAGTGGGAGTAGTATGAATAATGTTAAGAGTAGTATGATTTTGAGTGTTATAAGTATGGGTAGAAGTAGTATGAGTGGGAGTAGTATGAATATGGGTACGACTAGTATGAGTGTGAGTTATATGAGTATGGGTACGAGTAGTATGAGTGGGTGTAATAGGAATATGCGTACGAGTAGTATGAGTGGGAGTAGTATGAATATGGGTCCGTGTATTATGAGTGAGAGTTGTATGAGTATGGGTACAAGTAGTATGAGTGGGAGTAGTATGAATATGGGTACGAGTAGCATGTGTGTGAGTTGTATGAGTATGGGTACGAGTAGTATGAGTGGGAGTAGTACGAATATGGGTACGAGTAGTAAGAGTGTGAGTTGTATGAGTATGGGTACGAGTAGTATGAGTGGGAGTAGTATGAATATGGGTACGAGTAGTATGAGTGTGAGTTGTATGAGGGTGGGTACGAGTAGTATTAGTGTGAATTGTACAAGTATGGGTACGAGTAGTATCAGTGAGAGTAGTAGTATGAATATGGGTACGAGTAGTATGAGTGTGAGTTGTATGAGTATGGGTACGAGTAGTATGAGTGGGAGTAGTATGAGTATGGGTACGAGTAGTAAGAGTTTGTGTTGTATGAGTATGGGTACGAGTTGTATGAGTGGGAGTTGTATGAGTATGGGTACGTGTAGTATGAGTGGGAGTAGTATGAATATGGGTACGAGTAGTATGAGCGTGAGTTGTATGAGTATGGGTAGGTGTAGTATGAGTGGGAGTAGTATGAGTATGGGTACGAGTAGTATGAGCGTGAGTTGTATCAGTACGGGTACGAGTAGTATTAGTGGGAGTTGTATGAGTATGGGTACGAGTAGTATGAGTGGGAGTTGTATGAGTATGGTTAGTATGAGTATTCGGTCTATGAATGTGAGTATTATGAGTATGATTATTGTAAGTAGTTTGTGTATGAGTATTATGAATATGGATACGATTAATATTAGTGTGCGTAGTATATGTATAAGTAGTGTTGCATATGAGTAGTAAGAGTAAGAGTATGAGTAGTATGAGTATTAACAATATGCTCGTAAATCTTTACTTATAAATCTATAGCACAAGGTAGGTTTCCTCGGACAGGATAGATCTTGTGTTTCTTTGAGCAAAGCAATGCAAAAGTTTTATTTGACATTCTGTGGGGAAACGAAGAAGATACTGTACCCTTTCTAATAATTTACAAAAGATACTTACCCAACATCTCCACCAAAAACAGGATGTGACACAAGTTCAGTTTTAATCGTAGTACACCTGGTTTGAATTTAGCGTTTCACTTACCCTGTATAGGTTGGTTTACCGAGTGTGGAGAGAATTTATCCACTTGAAAAGACATGGTTTCATATCTTTTTCGGTGTCATTAAGGTGAAAAAAGAAAACAGCCTCGTCTCAGTTTTGAACTTGGGTCCCTGATTCCATTCATTACAATGAAAACTGTTTTGCTAAGTGCGCTTCTAAAGAAATATCATAAAGAAAGAAAGAGAAACTGGGAAAGCATCTGAATATCTTTCTTTTGCACTCAAGATAGAACCCCTATTCACCTGGTTATAAGACTCTTTTTTTCGCCGCTGAATCAAAAGAACTTTCATCATGTAAAAACCAGGAACTATCTCAGTAGATTATAAGAATATATCTCAGACCCCCGAAATAAGCAAGCTTATCATTTTTAAAGACACATATTAAATTTCCTTCATCCTAGATTTTTTTCTACCATCCAGAACATCGGAGTTAAAGTCGGGTTTCTGAACACATCTTGCATTTACCTGGCTTGAGTTCAAAATTACCAAGAAACAGTTGTTCGTTTTGTTAATACATTTAAATTCATTGTAGCCTCGGCTAAGGAAAGAAATCCATGAGGTCGCAACCTCAGGGCTACTCAACAAATTTATTTCTGTTACTCAATAGTTTTGATCAGGGTGAAATAAAGCCATCAAACTTACGTGGGTTCAAAAGGCAAAATAATGTCCTACTTCTCTTATTATTTCAGGGTTCTTTTGTTTGCCCTGTTTTGTTTTTGTTTTTTTTTTTTGTTGTTTTTTTTTTCACCTGGGCTCTGACCTGTTAACTTATTCTTTCTCTTCTACATTTGCATAAATATCAAAATTCTTACATTTTGTTTTTCTTTTACAATTGCTTTACAGCAAATTTTGAGAATATACCTCTTTTCTTTTCAAGCTCAAAGGCTGATTTAAGGAACCGGGCTATGAAAGTTTTCACACTTCGAAAATTACCTTGATAAGAAAAAAAATACTCTTTTGAATATGCACTGCAGAAAGAACCTGTTTCCGCTTCAGTAATTGTCGTTGTTGTTAGCAGGGTCAGCGTTGTTTATACAGTTGCTGGTGATGTGCTCAGTTTTCCCTTGTTGAAACTGGTGGTAGCGTTGTTTCTGTTGAAGGCGTTGGTCGCCAGTAGCCGAAGGCTGTTTAGCATAGTTTTGCCATTGAAAATAAAACAGCTCGGAGCGGCTAGTTTAGCGATTTGAGACTAAGAATACGAATATCGATCTCCCTTTTGTAGTCTTGTTCTGTATTCTGTAGCCGTGTTTCACAAATTTCCACAGCTTTGTCTGACTAGTTTTACGCCGGCGATGCTCTGCAGGGTTGAATCTCAATCAGCGTCAGCCAAATGGCTATCCGTCGAGAAATATGGAGAAAGATCTTCAATAAGGCAAGAGTGCAGCAACTTTACATGTACTTAAGTGATTCCCTAACTTGTAATTATATCAAGTGAAAATTTGAAATTTGACTCAGATATTCAAGTCGAGAATGTAATTCATTATATATGAAGTTGAATAACTGTTTCATTATATCGGTCGATATTACATTTCTAGGTAGAGATTGGGAAAGCAACTAACCACACAAAACCTTCTAAAAAACTGCTTCCAATTAAATGAAATCTTAGCTGCTTTCTATAAATGCAGGGATAAATATAAAAAGGTAATTTTATTTTCAGAATTAATACTCTTTCACCAAAAATATGAATAAGTTGCAGTCCTAAAATAAGAATACACACACCTTCGCAAATTTCAATGAATTTGTATATTTTCAAACAAGTTTCTTAGTTCAGTGCTGTGGATTTTGATAATAAATAAAACCTCATAATATCAGTTTTCACGTTATGATATTCCGATAACGATAATAAAATAAAGTTAGATTTTTGCAAGAAAAATAACTTTAAAAACTAATTTAAAGTACTTATTTATGGGAGATGCATGATATCTTCATATATCCGGGTATTTTTTCATATAGTGAAAATTTTCTGGATTTCTTTATTTTTTCGAAAGAAGTATAAATTGTGTTGTGTATTATAAATTAATATCATGTAAAGCTATATTGCTATTTCCACCTTCTATTTTCTTCTAAACTCGTTGTTTGAAAAAGTTTATTGAAAAAGTTTATCTGAGTAATAGTTAAAAGCAGGTGTTGATAAATAGCTATACTTTTTAATTAGTTTTTCGTTGATTTTTTTTTTAAATTTCATTTTGACAGTGAACGATTATAACATTTATCTCAGTGTAATTGTTAAAATAATCATAACTTTTAATTCTGTTTTCTCATTTTCTAATTTAACCATTTCCAAACGACAAGGTTAAAATTTCCATTTGTTTAAACTTATCTTAACTTTACTAGAGCAAAATAGACAATGCAGTTTTGGGATATTAACTGTATATATTTTACAATGGATAAATTTTATTTCTATCTAGAAATATCAACTAATTTTACTAATTTAAACCGATAACAATTTCATATGATGTGTTGTTTGTGAACATTTTTTACTTTAATGTCAAAGATATTCCTTCCTTAAAAGAAAATTTCCATTTAATATTATGAATATTAACGCTAATTATATATATATATATATATATATATATATATATATATATATATATATATATATATATATATATACATATATATATATTTGTTTGGCAGAAAGCATTATAAATACATAAATTTTGTAGCAGTAAGAACTTTTATTAGGATTTAATTTGGTCTGCCCGTCGAAGATAATTCGGATAATTTTGGGAGGGAAAATATAGAAAAAGAAATGGACAGTTATTTATCTTCGAAAGTTATTCACACTTTCAAATCTTATATGTACACCGACTTTATTATAAGACGTGTCATTTCCACGGGTTAAAGAAATCTTTTAGTTCACTCTGCATGAATAAATTTTTTTTTCTAATTTTTGTTAATATTGTCTCATTTGATGTCGTATTAATACAAATCCTATTAATATGGCGTCACATGATATTGGCTTACGTACATTTCAGATACAACTGTGGTAAGTTGCTTGCTTTGGTTTGGTTTGCTTATGAAATCATTCTTTATATGTACACAACAGGCTAAAATTGTATTTCTAACCGGAAAAAAAAGTTTCTCCCAAAGATAATAGTGTGCGCACTCATGTTATTTTTATTGAAAGATACGCAAAATTAATATCCTTTATGTTTGTATCTCACGACCAAACCTGCTTATATCTACCATGAATATTTACACCCGTAGTTAATTTTATACATAAAAAAGTATTTTTTAAACCCAACATAAAAAGTATTTTATAAAATATTGTACAACGTAATACAATCAACTCAGATATAATTAGGAATTATTCATTGCACAAACGCTTTTGTATTGAAATTCTATAGTTGAAAATATGACAGAGTATATCTCCAAAAATAAATAGATCTCTTATATACAGGTTGTCCCAAAAATGTATACACATTAAAAATAATTGTAAACGTAGTATCTTATTAGAATTTTATTATTTCGAAAATGTAAAAACAGCGACTGTTGTATGTTTTGTAGCGTAGACTTTGTCTTTCAGGTATCCCCAAGAGAAAAAATCTAGTGGTGTGAGGTCTGGTGAACGAGGAGAATATTCAACAAAACCTCGTCATCCAATCCACTTGTTTGGCAAGAACTCATCAAGGAAGGACCTAACATCGCTATGGTAATGTGGGGGTGCCCCATCTTGCTGAAAATAAAACTCTTCATCTTGAAAGTCTCCTCTACGCTACAAAACCTGCAACAGTCGCTGAATTAAGAGAGGCCATTGAGCCTGAATGCGTCCAAATACCAAGGGAATTGTTTCATGGTGTATGCGATTCCATTGCTTGGCGTTGTCAGCAGTGTCTGGATCAAAATGGGCGTCAGTTTGAGAACGGGCAGTGAAAAAACAATAAAATGATACTTGTAAGATATTTTTACACATTTAAAATAATAAAGTTCAAATTAAACGCTACGTTTACAATTATTTTTAATGTGTATGCATTTTTGGGACACCCTGTATATAAATATATGTATATATATATATATATATATATATATATATGTATATATATATATATATATATATATTTATGTGATTTTAGTCTGAGTGAAAGAAATCTTGAATTCCTTTTCGTTGCAGAGTTTCAATGCTTTTGAATTCAATATTCTATATTGCATAAATGTATTGGAAAAATGAATGATACCATTTTTCATTACATCTGAACACATCATCAGACATGTTGACGTAATGAACTTGTAATAATTATCCAATGATATTTGGCTGAGAAAGTACTACATGAATGAAAACTTGTGCAAAACACTTTTATTTTCAGTAATAGAGTAATATTGTCATTTAGTAAACTTTGCTTTTTCTCATGCACAAGATTCCAATGTGTCTAATAGCTAGGTGGTCACTCATCACAGAATTGAAAAGAACCATGACTCCTTAAAATCGATGACGGAAACCGTTGTTTTCAGTTTCAGGCAGTACGGCGAGCTTATCTCTCATTTCTTTTTTAGTCATGAAATCAATGAGCATCTGCGGGGACTTCGAGGTTAAGTTTTAAATGCTGGTTCAAATTTTTATAATATGTTCCTACTTTTATAAAATCTGAAGCAAAAGGTTAAGCTCACTAATATCAATCTTAATATCACTTGTAAATTGATATTTTTATTTGGAAACTTCGTACCGACCTCTATTTTTGGTTTGAGTCTCAATTCTAGTTTTAATATATATTTAGTATCAGCTTCCTTTTTGAAACTAAACCATTTTACGTTGAAGGACGAGAGAGAGAGAGAGAGAGAGAGAGAGAGAGAGAGAGAGAGAGAGAGAGAGAGAGAGAGAGAGAGAGAGAGAGAGAGAGAGAGAGATGCTTTAGATATAGCAAGGTGGAGAAAATAAAGTAATGACGGTTGGGAGGAGAAAGCATAATGTAAGGTAAGCTGCTGAGGAAATCAAGAGGATATAAAAAATTTCTAAGTCAGGAGGAGGCAAATAATGGTGGACAAAGTGAGGATATAAATTCCCAATATGAATTTAAATAGGTGATGAAATCATTGTTGTAAGAATATTTTTCTATAGCTATAAGTCTATAATTGGGGGATACTTTATTATTTGTGTCTGGTATATTGTAAAATGAACCGGGCTATTGGCCTAACGAGTGTTCTCCAATGGTCGAGCAGGCCGGGATTCAATCCTTGGTCGAGTCATACACAAAAAAGGGTACTTGACGCCGCCTTGCTTAACACTCAGTATTATACGGTAAGCATTAATGGTAAAGTAGAGCAATCCAGGGAAGGAATTACGTCCTCCCCTACACTTTAGTGTAATAGTTACTGAAAAGTGAAACTTCAAGTCAACATCGACTAAGGCCGCCAACTTTACATTTTACTTATATTGTAAAATATTTGAGCACTGATGTGGAGGTTTGCTGTGGTTTATGTGATTCCGATGTCAAACACCTACTGAAATGCCTAATAGCAAATGACGGTTAACGGATTTATTGATTTAAACGTCTGTGTCTTTTAACCCGGATCGTTAGTTCTAATTACCCAAAATGAATTATTTTGCATATACAGCTTAAAGAACGACCTTTCAACTAAGGTTTAATTAAATATCTATAATTATTTTACTTTGATAAATAAATTAAAAACAGATTTTAAATATATTTTCAAATAAAGATTGTCAATTTATTTTTTTCGTGATTTGTTACATCTGCCCTAGTCCATAAACAATCGTTAGTTGATCATATCTCAGTAACAGACATTATTTTTCGAGAGGGACAATACATTACGTGAAAACATTCCTCTGGGTCTATTAAATATGTAGTTCTAATACAAACTGTTTAGCCGTCTATATAAGATAGACAAAAATCTTCCCAATTATAGATATAACTAAAAGTTGATTTTCAATTTTTGATAAATATTACCTTTGGGCTTTCCCAGCTGCTGGAGATATAAAGGATTGGTGGTGTAGGAAAATAGTAAGCATCGAGAACATGATTCAGAAGACATAGAACACTCTACACTGGAGCAGATTCAGCAGAAATACACAAATATTTCCGAGTCGAACAAAAGATGCGTGAGAAGATATAGGTCAGTTATGCAAACGAAGTCCTTGTTATTCGTTGCTTCTTTATTTGCTTTCTTTCTTTATTAAATCTGTATTTCTCTTCACCTGTCCGGCCGGATCCCTAAATGCTGGACGACTGGAAGGCGTCTCTTGATGGTAGATATCGTGAAGCTATGCTTAAGCAAAAGACTGAACATCAGTGCTTGAAAATGCTCACCTTTCTTGAGCCCTGGATTGAAATTGATTTTTCTATTGAGCATTATTTCTGCTTACTCTGCTAAACTTTCAGTTAAACCAGTAAAGGAAGTTCAACAGTAGAAATGGTGCTAGTTGCTCTTATGAACTTGAAATACATATGAAGGTTCGCAGACTCGGAACATATTCTACTGTTTGCATAATAACGCTTTCCAATATATAGGGTATGTTTAAAAATAGTGAGTATGAAGCTGTAGAAAAGAGCAAGGGTTACCAAATTTGTTATATAATGGCCGAGGGATTTCGTTTTATGCCTTTGGGTTTAGTTAGGCTGAGAAACCTTTCGGCTCAGTGCATAGGTTATTTAGGTGCAACATTAACGCAGGTGTTCACGAACGTACACGCGGAGCGGACGTGTCACTCAGAGATGTCACAATAGCCCAGATGCTAAACAGGGCTAGAGAGTGCGAATGACGTCACGCACCGGAAGTGCGCGGAGGATTTGCGGGATTTTGAAAAAGTCAGTTAGTTATGTCTTGCCGTCCGAAGAAGAAAGGTGACTTTCGCTTGCTCGCCGAGGCCTTGGGCAGGTGTCGCACGAGATGAGGGGAGGGGGGTACATGGAAAAGTTAGAATAGAAAGAATGTGTGTCTCTCTCCTTGTGTCGAAGAACCTTTAAACTCAAAGGTAATAAAAAGTTTTGTACTTGAACTACGAAGTCGTAAGTGTTTTGCGTGTTTCGAGATCCTATGTTCAATGTGTATATGTTATGAACATTCTATGTATGTTTCCCATATCCGTATCTTACTATGGTACACATTTATTTTCTTTATAAATAGTTATTTTGGCCTTCAACACAAGTCATTTTATCACCTTATTTCTTCTGATAACTCTTTCTTATTGCCATTCTTTTTCTTATTATTTGGTGAAGAATGACAAAGTGACCACCATTTAATGTGAACATTTCCTCTTTTATTTATTGACGAATTTTCCCTTCATTAAACCTTGTAGCCTAAATGGGGAGCTAATTAAACAGCGAAGATAGAGCGTTCAGGTTCAGTGTTTCACACTAACTGAACTTATTCTAACTCTAGAACAATTTTGCTCACCTGCTTGAAAACATTCAATGTGAACCATAGTCATGGATTAACCTCGAGTTCAACGGCTGTCCATCAAATTGGTCGATCCTTGTATTTTTCCACAGCTTTAACTGCTCAGAACCTAATATAAATGCTACGTTACATATCAAAAATAGATCTAATCGATCTGTTGAGTGACGAGTCTTGATGCTTTTTGTTTACATCTTGTAGTTTTATTTACAAAATAAAAACATATTCTTTTCTTGCAATTGCCACTATTCTTGAGTAAGTGCTCGTAGCGTAACGGTTAAGTAAACTCGGCTACCCGTGTTCAAATCTTTAACGACTCTCTTAGCATTTTACATAGTGCAAATAACCTTAAGAAAAGTGTAATTCAAATGATCTCTTCTCGAGTTTTATGTAAATAGTAGGGCAGACTGAGCTCTTTAACCTTGGTATGACAACTGCTTTGGAAGAAGAAATATCTGAAATTCAGTTGTAGGCCTGGAGCGAGGTGGGTTCTGTAGGTTACATAAGTAGCTCTCCACCACCAAAACAAGTTACGGGATACGTTTTTTAAAAAATCTTATAGATAGATAAATCCATAGGTTGGTCATTACGTGGGGGGTTACCATCTTGTGTATTTCCATTTCATAACATATCTCAGGGAAATTGGTATCATTTAGCGGTTTCCAGTTCCAGTTCAAGTAACAAAAAAAAAAAATTGTATTAGTTTACATAATCACCAGTAACGAATGATCCCAACCTGTCATATATGATTTTCTAAAAAGGATTCCTTTTTATGTTTTTCAATTCTTTTGTACCTTATCCTTGCGAAAGACTGACGACCAGCGCTTTACAAACAAGTCCAAAATTTTCACTTATCTGTACTAAAAAGTAAAGTTGTCTCCCTTTAGTCGAGGGCGACCAGGAGGCCCCCATTTTCAATAGCTACTTCCCTAGGTGTAGGGAAGGTCACTACTCCTTTCCCTGAATTGCTCCACTTTACCCTTGATACGTACCTTATATTACTGAGAGATAAGCAAGAAGGTATCAAGTACTATTTTTGATGGACCATTGGTGAACACTCTTCCCACAAGGCCAATGTGCCGGTATCTGTACTAATAACAGATAAGAAGTAAAATGTTTTTCTTCAATAACTGAACATGCTGGCTTCATAACGAATACATTGAACAAACTAGATTAAATTATTCAAATTAATGGTACATTTTTCAGAGAAATTCAGATATTCTACAACTTTATTAACTTTGTATCCAAGGAAAAATAAATCAATCCTATGAAAATCCAAAGCTTTAATCATATATAATCTGCATATCTAAAAAAAAATTCTCTGCAGGTAATCAGATGTCTGTTTAAATAAGTGAAGAATATTCGTAATATTTGATAAATTTATATTAGTTGAAATAACATATTCCTTATGCAGTTTCGTATGGGATATTATGAGCTCATCCGTCTTTAGATAAATATCTATGCGCAATAATGCATTTACCTCAACGTGTGAGCATTTAATTGTATTAAGTGTCAGCAAAACATTAGGGAAGTCAGGAAGCTTTTAAAAGGTACATAACAATATAAAGAGATTTCCGCTTTTCAGCAAGAAAGAAAGAAAGAAAGAAAGAGGTTATTCTTCATGACCGTCATAGTCGATAAGGACACAGATTAAACTACAAGAATATTATTTTCAAAAATATATTTGTTGAAGAGGAAAAATCTCTCCTTTTGCCAGAAGTTAGAACATCTGCTTTGAAACCCATATGTTTAACAGGGTCTTGCAATTGGGTCAGTCGGACTAAAAGACATGGTCATAGTTTGACAGAGAGAGAGAGAGAGAGAGAGAGAGAGAGAGAGAGAGAGCGTGTGTGTGTGTGTTTGTGCTGTGTTACGTTATTGGGATTAGTGTTTGGAGTCTGGAAGTAGGTCCAGAGATTCATGATGGTAATGTTTTGAATTACTTTCCTGGTACTCGGAGAAGTTGATAGTTAAGTTTCACATAAACTTGTTCCACAATTGTTTGTGAAGAAGCTGTATAGCAGTTATAAATAGAGATAACCGTGCTAATTTATTCACACTTCTTGACTTTTTTCATTAATTTTTTTTTAACGATCTGGCCCGTGGCTTCTGCAGTTTCGACCAACGCAGTCATCCATCTTTCTTTTAAATAAATATCACAAGGTAGCTAAAGTTGGTGGGTTGGTAAAACTGTGCAAGGCCACAGATAATATTTCATAGCTTAACAAATGATAATGAGGCTGAAAATTGAGTGTCTTCGTGTTTAGGAAAAGAAAACATCGTAGTAAGCAAGGTTGAACTCCGATTGCCCTGTTATGTTCATTTTCGGACTCATACCTTGGGAAAAGGCAGGGAAACCCCTAATTCGAAAATGTATTAGTTAAACAGTACTATTAGAGGGAGGAATCAAATAACCCATGAAAGCTGATATGCCATTAAACAAAGAAACCAAACCATTCAGATATTTGATTCATAGTGAGAGTTTCATAAAGAAGTTCCTTAGGTTTATCTCGTTTTTCTCACGGTTTTAGGGACATGCAGAAATTAAAAACTTACAAATCATTTGTGGCAGGAATATGAAATCATAATTCATTTTCATTTAAAAAGAATTGGATAGCATCGTAAGCAAATGGTACCGGGGTGCGAATAAATAAGTTATCAAAAAAGCCAGCGGCCGAAAGAAAAATGAGTTGACTGAGTTCAACATCTCTTCCAATGAGCTAGGTGTAACAAGATATTCTTTACCTTGCATTCTGGACCGAATCTTGCGAAGCTGCTAGCAATGAGCATCTTAGTAATGACAGAGGCTGAGAGGATGATGTCATCGATGCGTGGTGGATATGGATTGAGGCCCTCTGTGAATCCTACGGAGACAACGGATTTGTTCTCTTTTGTTGGTAGGAGTACCAGGAGATAAACTTTTTCGTGAACGGAGAACGAGGAATGAATAAAAGAAAAGAGAAGCTTATGTTCTAAGAAGATCGAAGATGCTTGCCTGCCTGATTATCTATTTCTTCCTGCATCTATTTCTATATATCCGGAACGGAGATGATAGATCAACGAGGTTCTAATACTTTAGACAGGTTCTATCTTTGTGTTTGACCACTCCCCACCATCCGACGATTAACTATCGCCAGTGTAGCAGTCGTCGTGTAGTACACTACACATGGTGTCTTGAAAGCCCCCCAAATATTTTTTACCCGGTTGTTGATTCTAACCCTTTCTTGTTTGAGCAATGATCAAGTTTTCTGGCTTCTATATGTAAATCTCACCGCCTCAACACATAAGTGTATATAATATATCGCGTTACGAAGCTTTGATGTTCTCTTAAACACAACGTCATTTGACAAGCGATCCTCCTATATCAATATGCGAAACTGTCCGATCCATTAGAGCATTAACAAACCAGGCTCACAGCCAGTACCTTGAAAACATCTTAATCACAATGACGCACGCAAATTTGATGAACAAGTTATAGATAAACCATGCCGACTGCTACTAAGTAATTGTATAATGTCTGGGTTGCACATTATTTACTGTGAAGACTGAGAAATATTGTTTATCATTAGTGTACGATGCAAGATTCCGTTTATGCCAGGAGTCTGAAACATCAGGCATGCTAAATTTTCTATGGCAAATTACAGAACATTTTCATGATTAAAGAGTATGATCCACCCCAACGAGTGTCCTAGATATAACACTAAACCGTCTGGTGATTCCGAAGCTGCATCCCTGGAGCTTGGAAAAATGTAGAGTACCCCTTCGTTGTCATTACTCCCAAGCCCACTCTGACCCGGAATCGTAGTGCCTGTTAGGGTCCATGTACGTGTCAAATAGAAGGGCTTGACCATTTAAAAGTGTGCAAACAAATGACTGATGTTGAATTGAATTGTAACTGTTTGCTATCAAATCTTGAAATCATTTAACTATGTGCAAATAAAACTGTAAGTGTTTGATAAGACATTTTGAAGGTATTTTAACTGTATGCAAACAAATGATTACTTCTAAATAGAATTATTAATATTAGATAGGAATGCTTGAAACGTCTAACCGAGAAAAATGGAATTATTGGTATTACATGGTACCATTTGATTGTGTACAAATGAATGAAGTGTTGAATAGAATTATTAGTGTTAAATAATGATACTTAAATAGTAATAATCAATATTAAAAATACTTATTCATGTTCGCTAGGAATACTTGAAACCATTTAACTATGGGCAAACAAATGAACTCTGTCTTTTTTAAAATCTTCCCGACAAACTATTCGTTTACAAATCTTATATCTTTAATATATATGTATGTATAAACAGGAATTGGCATTAAATAACTTACTTAGATTGATATGCTGGAAATTCAACCAACCAACCAACCTATAACTTGGTAATTGGCCCCTTGACCATGAGCCTGTTTCTCCCCAGAAAAAAAGGGAAAAACTAACTTCAATATTTCAGTTGCTTTTACTTCAAGATAAAAAACTAAAAAGTAAAAACGATCCAATTTTATGTACATTCTTAAAAAAATGCTTAATGTTTGCGAAATTTATTATCGGATGACGTTGACTGAGATCAGAGAATATTAACCCAAACAACAGGACATTTTTTATTATGTAATAAGAAATAGATTTGTCAGCTCATATTCGCATGGGAAACGTATGCTTAAAAAGACAGACAGTATATACAAACAGAAAATCATTGAACATTTTTGAGAGCGGCTTGTTAAAAAAACATGTATTATATCTTTTCCGTCTTTTAATACGCTTATGTACTTGGACTTTTTCTTTTGTTTTCTTTATTTCAATAATGTCTCTGGCACAATCTATTGCAATTTACCCATAAAATTCAGTAAGAGGAGAAAAAATTATTAGAAGCGAAAATTGATTAAATGGATTCAACCGAAAGTAAAAACAGAATTCAGAAAAAAAAAAATCAAACGGGAAATTTGTTTTCCTAATTCCCGTATCCCACTTACTACAATTTGCTTATTTATTTCGAGGAAAAAAGAAAAAAGGAACTTATCAGCTGTATCGTGGATTAGAATTACATCTGGTAGAAATCACGCCCCTTCATCTCAATTTTGACCTGTTGTGCATCTCCCTCTGGATGCAATAACCTTTTTGCTGTTATTGAGGTTGTGATTCCTGGTTAATACAGTTAAGTTGAGAAGTTTTCTGATTGCAAAAGATTCGTTTAAGAATTAAATATCAGCGCTCTATAAGATTAGATGTTACCACGAACGTTATCTGCTGAGAAATTTTCTTTTGTTCTGGTTGAACACGGTTCTATGGAGTCAATGTAAATCCACTGGATCAAAGAATCTCTTGCTTTCGACGTCCTTTTAACTCAAAGAGGTGCGAAGATGTATGAATATATTCTGTTAAAAATTTGCAAAAATATTGCCTGTTTTTTTCACAATCTTGGCAGTTTCATTTTTTTCCTCAAAAGATGTAACCGATGTTAAAAATTTGCAAATGAAATAATAAATTTGGAGACAAACAAACTGGTTCGAACAAATGTTAAAAAAAAACTCTTTGCCAGAGCAATTGCGAGCATAATTTGAACATTTTTCACTTAATTGATGTCTAATTATTCTATTGGCGCCTGTTGCTGTCTCTGTAAAGTAATCAAGGGAACTGTAAAATTTGAAGAAATTAAAAGTCATCTCATTCACAGAGTTTTGTTGAAATGATTGATTTTGGAAAATGAGAATTCAGGAAGACGGTTTTCAGTAGAAAGTTTTAAGAATCGAAGAAAATACAGAACGAATTAAAAATGAAATTAGATATAGTATCATATAAGTTTCGAAAGTATGGATTTTCATCTAGATCTGGAGAAAGCTAGAAAGAAAACTGGCCAGTTCTCGTGCAGCCAGTGTACTGCCCCTACGTCACTTTCAGTACCGAAGGAAGAAAAAACAAAGATTAATAGAATTTGGATCTGATGCCATGACAGAATTTGGCAAGATGATTTTAAAGACAACATGGAAATGAATTTGAATTCCGAGTTTTCCTTCTCCGAGATTAGTTGCTGCTACATCAAATAAAACTAACGTGTTTAACATGAACAGACAAAATGAATGGAAAAATATAAATTGAATATTGTTTTCTAGTCAACGACGACTGCTATGTCAGTTATGGTGATTGTGTGATGGCTGAGGGACACAAAAAACAAATATGTAGAAACGGATAACTGATACAATGTGCGGGTTAGATTCGTTAGGTCTTCCATTGTTTAAGTAGAAACCAGTCATTTTCGTATTTTTCAGTAGTTCCTTTTCAGTTCAAGCTAAATCTTATCTTGATCGAGTCCACAACCATAAAAGAATGTTACAATCTTATATAATAACAGCCTGGTATAATAATCATTGGTTTCTAAATTACTTTAAAAATGTCACCATGAATGTCTTTTGTTCTTAGTAATTTATACACTCCTGTTTACGTATAAACAAAATATGGACTATTTTGTTATCGCCAAATTATTAAATTCCCTAATCAACATTATAATCAGGGATAGCAATAAAAATATTTGGCCAATCCTTTGCGAAACCATCAGCCGGATTTTTCGTTTCAAGACACTTGACAAGATATTCTCTGTTGTTGTTTTCAATTCGTAGTTATTTTTTCTCCCGAACATGTTGCCTGCGTTGTCTAGAGAAGTCAGTCCGCCATACTGATATAGACATAGCTGTTGAGAGAAGATATAGATTCATATTGCTTCGAAAGGCCTAAGTACAAAATAAAAGTAATCAGCCTTGCCAATTCAATCTTCAGCGTCGGTAATTAATATACCCTCTAATAAATACATGCCCTCTAATAAATATATGCCCTCTAATAAATATATGTCCTCTAATAAATATACTTAGGGTGTAGCGTAACAGTTATCATCGTAAGAAGTGGACTCCATGTGTTGGGTTCAAAACCTGATCGAGACTATTTACGTTTCACTTCGTGCTAATGCCTCTGTTAAAGGTATGAACTCATCTTTTCTCTCACAGCTAATTTGTAAATAGTAGAACAAACAGGATCCTTTAAACTCCTTACGGTGACCTATCTAAGAGACAGAAAACTCTTAATTCAAACCAGATGAACTCTACTTAAAAACTGACCTTTTGTCACATCTTGCTCATTGCAGAGGGGTTAGATAAATCATACCTGTGAAATTATATTCCTTGTAAAACAGAAGGTGTACTTTCAATTGTCTATCCACCAGAAATGTGTATTCCATTAGATTTGGAATCACCTCAGTTTAACAGCTGGGTTTAGGGATACGCTATCACCCACAGACAGGTAAAACCCTAACCCTACTAAATGAAGTGACCTGGATGTGACATTAAAGTGAAGCTCGTGTTACGGTTCTTGTTTTGGGGATCTGGGGAGTGTGGGGTAAACCTTTCTTTGACATTACTCTCTGCTCCATTCTGATCCGAAACCTGTTAGGTTCTCATCTATTGGTCAAATGGATCTGTTTTATAATTATTAATTATTAGTTTGGACAATGTGCCCTCACAAAAAAGAAAAAACTCATGAGAAACGACCTAAAAATCTGCCGATATGAACGTAGAATAAACGCGATTCGCTAACCTCTTGGAATAAAATAAAACTTGGAAGGTTGAAATGTCATCAAAATAAATCAATCATATAAATCAGGCTAAATTAACAGATGCTCTATGTTAGAGAATTATTTCATCCAGTAGCAACTCAAGGAAACAGAGCTGACCAAATTTTATTCTGCGTACGGTTTTTAAAACAACATCATGTGACTGGATCAGAAATATTAAATGTGAATAAAACTTTTGGACATAACTTTGGTCAGATTAAAAGAAGGTCACATAAGAGGACTTGTATATATACCGCAGGTGGATACATCTAAAATGTATTAAATATGTATAAGCCGATTAGATCAACATTGAGTCGGATTACTGAGACAGAATAAAGACTTGTGACATGGTTTGATCAATCGAAGAAATACTTATATATCTTAGATATGTTTGGTTAAAAGTTCAGTTGGATAAAAGAATATGGGAATAGTGTACTTATATCTGCAGAATTGATTGATAAATAGTAAATGGGAATAAGACGATTAGATCAAACATTGGTTGGATTATCGGAAATTCTCAGTGATATGCACACACACACACACACACACACGCACACACACACACACACACAAACACACACACACACACACACACACACACACACACACACTCACGCTCATATATATATATATATATATATATATATATATATCATATTTAAAACAAATATCAACTTATTTAGTGAGTGTGCTCAATATCTAGAATAGAGCCACTTAATAGCCAAACACTGGGCAAAGATTAAAATAGATGATTATTAAAAACTATAAACCGTAAAAATGGTAGCCATCAAAAGCGTCCAGCACAAAGTGATCTTCAGTTGAAAATGATTGTGAGGAAGATTAGAATAGTAGTAAGCATCGACTGTGACCATCACTCACTCAACCGTTCGCAGAAGGAGATGAGAAGTCACAGTCGGTGGCTATAAAAGTGTAAATTTTTCCACGTTTCTTTTTTGCTCTTTATTTCAGTCTGTGTTTGGGC
>CAUZXS010002450.1:0-75000 GCA_963585895.1 Sepioteuthis lessoniana | reverse complement strand
GGCCACTACGTGACGTGGTAAAGCAGAGATCTCCAAAGGGCAATAGATGTTTCAATCTCGACAACTAAAGAGCACGGCCGAATGTCTGCGTTCCTGTTCACATGGATAGAACCCTAACCCTCCAACAATCTTGTCTAGTTTAGCACACGTTAGCATTTCTCAGATATACGTCTTTATTCAACACTTTTAAATTTAGGACCCTATACTTATACAATGAACTATTTTAACCACACAAAGGACTTTCTGCTTCAAATATTCTTTTTGTATTTCGTACTATTTCTTTACACATTCTATCAAATTTGATCAGGCAATAAAAAGTCCTTGCTAATTCATCGTAAATTGTTCTAGCATCATTATTCGCGAGGAAATATCAAACCGTAATACATAGCATAGTCGCCCACCAGGTTTGATGTAATCAATTTTCATTTGATCATATTTTAGTATGTTGTAGACATGCTTGAATATATCTGAAAATAGATTACGTGAAACTCGTGCTATGAGTATTTTGATTTTGTTTATATATCTTAAAATATTTTATAATTGGAATATTGTGATATTTGCTCCGCCATTTCATGAACAGATTGGTGAATAATTTTCATATTTTGCAACCTTTGAACAATTTATTTAAGATATCAGATTTTATCGATCGGCGATTTTAATAATCATAATTATAGATATTATATGTAGGCATATTTCTGAATAATTTCACTAATGGAAGGAGTAGTTAGAGATAACAAAATAATAGTGAAAAGTAAGTAATTAATAGAAGAGAGAGGTAGAATACTTTCCACAGTCAAGTTGTGGCAGTACAACCACGGTACATCCTGATCTCGGCACAAATTAATTTAGCAGTACACCCACCGCAACCCCCCCAAAAAAAACCCCAAACAAATTGCAGTGACTGTTTACAATTCGCTAACCTCTCTGTTTGGTTGGTTATGTCATCGGATTATACGATCGATCCACTTATCTGCCCACATTTTGTTTTTAGATCAATCGCTAATCTGAGTCACCAGGCGATGAATGGACGGATGAGACCCCACAATTTAAAAAGTAAGAAAAAATTGACGTCAACAAACCGACAACAGAACACGGTTTTGTAACAATAATAATATTTAGATAAAATGTTTCTTTAAGTGGTACATATATTCACCCATAACAGGAGTTTGGAGTTTCTAGTCGGAAACCCAGTTTACGAATTCACAATCAGTCAATTTCTCAGCATTCAAAGTCAGGCACAAGGACTCTCAGTTAATTGTGTTATTTTTAGGGGTTTTTATTCTCGCTTTTTATTGTCTGACACAAGACATTCTCACATGGTGATTATGTTTTCCTTTTTCAATCTTTACCTCACAATTTCTCTTAGTGTTGATAATCTCGTATAAGATAATTTTTAATAGCGTTATGTTAATTTCTCCTAGCTATACTTTTATGAGTCTGGTACTAGTGCGTCTGATTGTATAGTGTTATCTCAGGCTTTCTTCTCTTCTTTATTTTCTCGAGTTTGCTACACGTTGATCACAAAATACTATGTTATCTCACAAAGGGTCGCTTGATCTTAATTCTCTTCACTTTTCTCTTCCGAGGGCAGTATGATAAAAGTTCAACAGTTAAAGTATCACGAGGTCTGTTAACCTGTTCACGCTTCTCTATATCGAGGGACTAAATTCTTGTTTACATGTATTTTCTCTCATCTGGAGGATGGTGGTTGGCAAAGCTATAGACAATATCAATCTTTTCCTAATTTGGATTTTAATGATTCCGCCCCTCGACTTTCTGCACCTTTACTTTTCGATTCCCTCTCACTTTAACCGAAAAGGGCGGTCTTCCTTAGTTCTGAATTACTGCTAATTTTCTGCTCGCGGGATAAGACGTCAGAAACATTAAAAAAGTATCCTCTAAAAAATCTTCAACACTTAAATAAAAAAAAATATTATCTCAGAGTTTTTGTTTCTCAGGCATCTGGTCGTCATTTGGACAGGTATTGATCTCCGAGCTGAACTCGTACACCGATTTCAGCTTTTACTCTGTGGACGATCGAAATAATAATTCTCTCACCATTTCTATTGACAAAATATTCGCGCCTAAGTATTACCTCCAGTTCGTTCAGGCAGTTTTTTTTCCATTTATTCTCTTTCTTGTGAAAAGACAAGGAAAATATAATCTCCAATTTTTCCTTTTAAAGTTTATTTCCGTTAATTTTCACTCTTGAAATGTACTAACTTTATTCTTCTAAAATCCATTTTAGTCGAATCTTATTTTTCTGGTTGATAAATTTATTAGACTAGGTGTCTGTCTCATCGGGTTACAAAGTGACTAACAAAGTTAGTCACAAACACTCATCAGTAGCAGCGAGATACAATTATATGAAATTCTTAAAAGCTGAATGAAATTCACAAAACATGGATTACGCCTTATAGCTGAGAGTTTTGAAAACAAAATATCAGTTACGCAGTGAAGTAAAATTAAACCAAAGGTCCACTAAGAACTTCAATTAAGCTACAACTTAATAAATTTACAAGGAAGGTGAGATATTTTATGACTTGCTTAAGAGTTTTCACACTTTAAAGGTATCTGATCACGTTTGTGACGGGAGCGAAGACAATAAACAAACCTTGGGTCTACTGTAGCCACACTACACTAGCCATGAAAATAACGACAAATTGAAACCTAACTCACCGTGAGTCCAGACAAGAGACTTGGGTATCAGGATCCTTTGATAGCCCATATAAGGAACGCAGTCGTCATCCCTGCAAATGTTGGTGTTTTTTTCAGGTACACTAAGTGTGACACTCAGTGCTAGTGAACAGACTTGGCTGTGTGTGCATATGTCTGGAGATATGGGTAGGCGTGAGTAAATGCATCTGTGTAAGTATGAACGTGCAGGTGTATACATGTGTATGGTTGTAAATTGACCATAGTTATGTATATGTGTATGTGTATTTGTTTGTCCATATGAGGAAAGGAACATATTAAAGTGGGAACCAATAATGTAGCCATACCTGTATAAAGTGGAGATGGTCGGAGAAAGTGGATCCGTGATTTAAAAACATTTATTATCACACTCTTTAAAATGTCCTGGGAACATGGATTCTTGCCACATTTTTATGACTAATCTATGGGTGGATGTCAACCCAGAAATAGAAATGTTCACCCCTGCATATATACAAGAGGTTCATTTGGGGAAGACCAGAAAGGATGCAGAGTGCCAGATAAAGTGTCAGTCAGAAGAACAGAAGAGGAGAGAGGACTACATATAAAGAGGAGCCCAGTGATCAGCGGGTGGGGGGGGGTGACGTCAAGATGAACGACCCGAGGAAACATTTCCATAAAACGACAAGCTTGAAACCACTGAAATCAGAGACACCATCACAGAAAATAGACTAAGGAAGACTGTTATATAATAAGAAGTCTACCTAATCATTTTGTAAGGTAGTATAAATATTTGAATTCAAAAATTTAACTGGTAATTCGTTAATTTAAAGAGTCATGGAAAAAAAAAACAGTGTTGAGATTGATAGAGCCTGACCCATAGCTGACCCTTCCAGCAGTTATCTGATTGGTTGGTCCAGCCGTGGAAACAGGCAAGTCAGATAGAGTATTTCAGATTAGCAGCCGACATCAAAGAGAATAGACGGGGGCTTGGAATGGTTAATTCTCCAGCTGCGTAGATGTATGAGACTTAAGGGAAATAAAGAGGTCTAAAAAACTTAGTTGTTGCAATTGATTAAAAACAGACGAACCCAAAGACCCAAAGATGAAACCCAGTCAACCCAAAGAACACACAAACAGAAGATCAGAGAGTCCAGCAAGCTAGACAAGTGGACTAAGTTACATAAGAAAATAAGATGAAAAGAAGAGAGATAAAATATCATGTTGATTTGGTACAACGTAAGAAACTTGCACTTCATTGTTCTTTTAGAAACAACTGAACACAAAATTGGTATGGAAAAAGAATGATTGAAATCAGGGAAGAATGCGCTAGATTTAAGACAATAAGTCAAAGTCTCATTGACCAATCTTGGGGACAGTAACGAAAGGTTTTGTTTTTTTCACCTTGAAATATTAGAAATACACCGACAAATAAATTAAGAATCACCCCAACAAGACCGCAATACATTATTCGAGATATAAAATATCGAAAAGCAAGAACCATCTAACGAAAAGGAAACAGAAATTAATTGTAATCGAAACGCCACACACACACAAAAAAAAAGAGAACAAACACTAACACAGGAAGAAAAAAATGAATAAAGAAATTTCAACAAGAAGACCACATTACCATCTCTCAGGAACCCAAACTGGAATACAGTCATGAAAAAAACTGAAAAAATTAAAAAGAATATACACACATATCTTAATGCACAACATTACGGAATCAAATGAACTAATCAATGCGGGAGAGAGATTAGTATGCGATAAAATCGGTGTTCCCCTGAAGAATACGTGCAGAAATTCAAAACCTGGATGGGAAAATAGACTGGAAACACAGATAAGAAACCTATGTCAACAAGCAAACCTGCTAAGATTGAGTAAAAACGCTGGAATATTTTGGGACAAAAAGAGAAAAACACCACAATAATTTAAAAAAAAAAACAACACAACTCGAGTAGATAAAATAGAAGATACTGATAAAAAAAGGGGACTAAAAAGATACCGAGACAGGATCAAACAATACTGACGAAACAGGATATTTCTAAACAACGAAAGAAAATTCTACTAGTAAGTAGGGGGAGAATGCACGAAGACATACCAACCACCGGATGACAAGGAAGCAAAACAATTTTGTAGCAAAATATGAAAACGAAGAGGTGTAATGGATAAACAACACGAAAAAAGAACTACAAGGACTCAAAGAAGGCTCTTTAGCGAAAATACATCTCAATTAACTCTGAGCAACACTCAAAATGAATATATTCTTAGAAACAGGCATAACAGAATGGACGGCGTAAGGTAAAGCCACCCTGATTCAAAAAGACTCCCAAAAAGCAACCGCTACCAACAACTACTGACCCATACGTGCCAACCGAAGATGTGGCAAATACCAGCAGCATAAATTAGGAAGAAGTTTCCCGAAGAACAGAAAGGACTTTGCAAAAAAAAAGAAAAAATGTTCAATACATTAATCAACACAGCCTTAAGGAGAGCAAAATAAGACAAAAGAAACCGTAGCTATGACATATGATATGGTCACACAAAGGTGGATAATTGACTGATTAAAATATACAAGCTGGTCGACAAAATCATAAAGTTTATCGACGAAACCATGACAACTTAGAGAGGGGAATAAACAGTTGGAGGAAAAAGTTAAGCTGAGGTGAAAATCTTGATAGGTATCTTCCAGGCAAATGCACTATCGCCATTATTATTTATGATAACGATGTGTCACTCAATCACATCCATAGGTAACATCGCTCAGGAAGAAACAAACTTCACAAATCGCAAGAAAAGATTAATCAGCTACTGTATATGGACGATATCAAACTGTTTGCCAAAAGTGAAAAAGAATTGGAAATCCTAATACTGACTGTGAAAATATACGGAAAGCAAAAAGGGATAAGATATTGGATAGAAAAAATGTGCCATGCTAATAATGAGAAGCGGAAACCGACAAATGTCGGAAGAAATAGAACTACTAAATTAGGGAAAAATCAAAACGCTCGGGGAAAAGAAAATTTCCAACTACTTGGAAATACTGGAAACTGACACAATCACACATGCAGCGGTGAAAGAAAGAAAAAAGTTAAAAGTATTTCAGAAGAAGGAAAAAAACTACTCGAAACCAAACTAAATAGCTGAAATCTCATCAAACGAATAAATACCAAGGCTGTTACCCTAGAAAGATATTTAGGATCATTCTTAAGTTGGACTTTAACTTCAACAAATAGAATAGAGAACAAGAAAACTAATGACGATGCACAAAGCCATACATCTAAAAGATGACATAGACATATTATATGAGTCAAGAAAAGAAGGTTGAAGAGCATTACAATGAATCAAAGACTACATAAAAAGAACAAATAAAGACTAATTACAGCGATCAGAAACAAACAACACAAGGATCAATAGAACAACAATAACTAGAAAGCAAAACGGAGAAGAAAAGCAACTGTATGGATATTTCAAGCGAAAAAAAAAAAAAAACATCTCCACGAGATTCATGTATTATTACATGATTCGGATTATTGTTCTTGAGTCAGTTCTTAGGCTTAACGTTTTGTCCTATTTTAGATGTCTTATGTCACCGTTGGTAAAGTTGGGGGAATTGAAAACGGAAAATTAAATGTTTAGTGGAAGTCAGGAGTTCAATTCCTGGATACTGTTTCAACGAAAATGTTTAGCGCCTGGGATATTCCAAGCGAAATTGACTGCGAAATAATGACGTTCTACTGCGTTGGATGATATTAAGGATTTGGCTCTAAATTCCCTGATGGTAACATGTTACAACAGATGACACCGAAAAAAAGGAGAAAGCTATAGCGAACAAAACGTAATTACTATAACAAACGCGACTAAGATTTTTATCGAAATGGAGGATATAATATAAATGAAAGCTGTCCGCTTCGAAATTCTAACAGCTTTGGTCAAAACTATCAAACAAATAAAAATGGATTAAAATGAAATAAACTCAGAAGGAATAGAACAACAATAACTAGAAAGCAAAACCGAGAAGAAAAGCAAATGTACGGACATTTCAAGCGAAAAAAAAAAATGAAACTCCCACGAGAAGACTTGGACATGAATAAAAAAAAGAAACCTTAAGAGTGAAACTGAATATCTTCTAATAGTAGCTAAAAAACGTTATAATGACCGACTATGTTAAATGCAAAAATAGATAAGATGCCGCAAAATAGGAAAACAGATCATTTGGTGGTAGAGACGAAACGATCAATTACACATAAGTAAATGCAGAAAATTTGATCAAAAAGAGTATAAGACTAGACATGACTGGGCGGATAAGTTGATTCCATGAGAATTGTGTAAGAAATTAAAATTTGACCCTATGATCAAGTATGCCCAACTTGGAATCCCTCCTGTAAAATTAGACGCACAATAAAACCTGGGATCTTGAGCTACAAACAGATCACCTTATTCCAGACCGGGTGATCGTCAACAAAAAAAAAAAAAAGGGAAAACTAGAGGACCGGTTGAATCGTAGACTTTACCGTCTCGGCAGACCACAGAGTGACAAAATAAAAAAAAATAAAAAAATAACACGATAAAACAGATAAGTACTGAGAACTTACTAGAGAACAAAAAAAGCTATGTATCATGAAAGTGATGATAGAACCAGTTGGTATTTGGCACGTTCGGAACAATCCCCAAAGTAAAGTAGATGAAATAGTTGGAAATCGGAGGGCGAGCAGTGACCATCCAAACTACAACATCGTTAAGATCGGCCAGAATACTGAGAAGAGTCCTGGAGACTCGAGGAAACTTGCTCTCATTCATACTCCAGTGAAGGACCATCCGTTTACGCTGGTTAGAAAAACTTGCAAGCAATGGTGATAATATACTCGCATATTGTTACAAGTTATAACTGTTGTGAGACCAACAAAGCATTCATCAGATTGTGCCTCTGGGGTCAAGCATATTTTAGGACAAAAATAACATTGCAAAATGTCCCAGTTGTATTTTAGCATACCAGAGGATTTTATTGTTGTTTATTCGGATCGTGAAAATTCCAAATCAAGATGCCAAATATTTTTGTCATAATGACCCCTTTCCATCTACAATGTTGTGATTCAATAATATAAGATTTTACTCGGATGTCAAGTTGTTACAAGGAAAGAGAATAGAATTTCTGTTAAATTTACTGTGATGTCAGCATACAAGATCTCAATAATGAAACGGTAATTCAAAGATGGGGATTGAAATCATATTATGTGATCTTAATATGTGATTCATTTGAAAGTCTAGACAAAGTGTTACCTTCTTCAATTTCAAACGAGTTTTTTTTAAACCGGTAAACCATACAGATAAACAACAGAATTTTGTCGGTTGTAGCCTTCCTTACTCTGTACTTCATTAATCAATCTGAAAATAAAGCATAGGATTTACGCCATCATCGACTCATAAATAGGTATATGTGTTTCTGTGCGCATTTATATATACACATCGATATATTAGAGAAATACCTCGATAGGCAGAGTTATTGTTCATTCGGTGGAACGTAGTTTTGATGTCAGATAGATTTCTGATTTATTAAAATAAAGCTGCGTTAATATTGATGAAAAATATCCATGTACTAAAGCTTAGCATCTGATTAAAGAATGAATTGAAAAAAGCAGACAAGTAACTGAGGTTGTTGTTCGAAATAATGATGCATTTAGTTGATATTTGGCAAGGTGTCACAACTTGTAAATGCCAAAAGGAAGAATAAACTTTTTGCGAAGATTTAAATAAAGGGAAACGGTATTACTCCTTCAATGTCTCTTCATTTATCCCTCTCTCTCTCTCTCTCTCAATCTATCTCATTCTCTCTCTCTCTTTCTCTCTCTCTCTCTCTCTCTCTCTCTCTCTCTCTCAATCTATCTCACACACACATGCTTAGATATAGATCAATCTAAACATATATATTTCTGTGGTCGTGTGACTCGATATATATATATATATATATATATAAACCCTCGCATTCATGTAAAAGTTCATCTTTATTTATAAGTAAAATATATGAGCCTCTGTAGCCAATAGGTTGAACACACACACACACACACACACACACACACACACACACACACACAAACGCACGCACGCACACACACACACACTTATATATATATATATATATATATATATATAAAATTAACTTAAATCGCGAGTTGGAAATCTTCTACTAAAGTTTCATCTTATCGGGTCATCAGGAAGCCCAACTCCAACTAATGCTAAAGGAGAAAACGCCGTCTTATATTCACCAAAAACCCACCTAGCTTAGAATTTATATAACAAAAAACAAAATAAATAAATAAGATAAAATGAAAAATAAAAAATAAATAAGTAAAGATAGAGCGTTAGATTTGGCTAAGGAATTTATGGTGATACCTTTAGACAAGGTGGAGATAATTAAGCATTGTCGTAAAACATTGCTATACTATGAAGATTGTATATGGATAAAACAAAGGGGTGGGTGGAAATTTCGACGTTTCAATAGGGGCATATGATGGGGCAGAAATTTGTGAGCTCGTCGGGTGTGTATTATTGTATAGTATTAATAAGATTATGGACCCAAGTAGCCATGGGTTTTATCATAATGATGGTTTGATTATCGTGGATAAAAGCACACCGAAGAAATGTGATGGTATTAGAAAAAGATCGTATAAGCTGTTTGATGAGTTTGGATTTACGTTAGATATAAGGACGGACCTAAAAATTACGGATTATCTTGATATTACTTTAAACTTATATAGTGGAACTGTATCTCCGTTTAGAAAAAGGAACCAGGATCTGCGTTATGTGAATAGGGGATCCAATCACCCAACACAGGTATTTAAACATGTACCTAAGGAATAAGGGAATAGATTATCAAATAACTCCTCCAACAAGGACATTTTTGAACGAAGCAAGCAGGAATATGAGGAGGCTTTGAGGATGACGGATATAGGATCAATTTAGAATATCGGGATAGGGAGGAAAGTAATACGCAAAAAAGCAGAAATAGACCAAGGGAAATTTTTGTGGTTTAATCCCCCTTATAGCATGGAGGTAGTCAATAACTTAGGGAAAGAATTCTTTAAGTTATTAAAAAGAAATTTCCCAAGTGGGAGCCCGTTACATAAGATATTTAATAAGAATTGTGTTAAATTAAGTTATAGTTGCATGCCAAACATCAATGGCATAATAAACAAGAGTAATATAGCTAAATTAAGTAAGGAAAAAAATAACGTGATTGCTAAATGTAATTGTAGGGATAAGGTTAGATGCCCGTTGGAAGGCAAATGTAAGCAAGAATGTGTAGTGCATAAAGTGGAAGTATATAGTGATCCGAATAATAAGAGAAACAAAAAGATATACTTTGGGTCGACGCAAGGGGATTTTAAGACTAGGTACTATAACCATAAAACTTGTTTCTCACACGAGAAGTATAGGCATAGTACTACGTTATCTAGTTATGTGTGGGAGCTCAAGGATAACAAAGGGATAGATCCTATAATGAAATGGGAAGTAATAAAGAAATGCAGTAAATATAGGGCTGGGGAAAGGAGTTGTCTGCTTTGCATGGAGGAAAAATTAGCAATTGCATCTTGTAAAAGTAGGGATATGTTAAACCAAAGATCGGAGGTGTTAAATAGTGGTAAACACAAAAGGGCGTGGTTGCTTTATAATTAGGGATAGGTTTCAGAGATTTATTTTTATTTAATAAAAGTAAGGTTTAATTTCTTTATTTATTCATTTAATTTATTTATTTTTTATTTAATTTTTTTTTTTGTTATGTAAATTCTAAGCGTGGTGGGTTTTTGGTGAATATAAAACGGCACTTTCTCCTTTAGCATTAGTCGGGGTTAGGCTTCCTGATGATCCGATAAGGTGAAACTTAGTGGAAGATTTCCGACTCGCGATTTAAGTTAATTATATAATTGGCTCCACTTGTGTTGAGCGCTTTTATAATTGTAGCATTGCAGGTTTTCTTTTGACCAACTGACTGCGTGTCCCTTGATTTTTTTCAAGGTTGGCCTTTTCTTTCTTTTTGACCGATAATTTTTTCTTTTTCCCCCGGGCGGTGATTCGAGACACTTTTATCTCTTGTTCCTGGCGGGTTTTTTTTTCGTTTTTTTTTTTTTTTGGTACCACGAATGCTGGTAGATATTAGATTAGTATATATATATTGAGCACTCTGGCGAAGGAATTGTCGGCCGCCCCTAGCGTAATGCAAAGCTCTTCGTAAGAATTGAGCACTCTGGTAGCCGATAGGGTATCAAAAAAATGTAAACAAAGGCTGCTGCTGCTGTTGCTAAAAATAAAATACCTTAAAATTCCCTTAGCCAACGTAGTCCGCTTGTAGCTGTGTGGTCTGAAACCTTAATCTATCGTAAAGTTAGACGGGTTTCGATCCAGGCTTCGAGCGTCCTGCGGGTCTAGCCTCACTGAAGAGTTCTGATAGAACGAAACAGTCTGTCTGTGGATGACAATATATATATATATATATATATATATATATATATATATATATATATGAGGTCAGAAAATTTACTTGGTTTTCATTTGCAAAATAAATTGTTTTTCCGAATTAAACATTTGTAGATTTGTAATATATATATATATATATATATATATTACACACACACACACACACACATATATATATATGTGATGAATATCTATCTATCTATCTCCTGTGTGTGTGTGTGTGTGGGTGGGTGTGAGATGAATATCTAGTTACATCTATAAGTCCGTGGCCTAATAATGAACTTACTATTTCAATTGTACAAAAATACTTACCATTCAACTGAATATTTCTTCAATCTTTAACTTCCGTATTACAGACACTGATAAACATTTTCCATTGCTTTTAATGTAGCAACTCACGTTTAGGATGAGAAGTTTTTGGTATATATAAATGCATATATGTGTATTAGTGTGCGCGCACATTCGTATATATATATATATATATATACTCTGTCATATTTTTTACATTTACACACACACACACGCACACACACACACACACACACACACACACATATATATATATATATATATAGAGAGAGAGAGAGAGAGGGAGAGAGGGATATGATTATGAATCATTGTATTTCCAAAATATATATAACGCACTTTCACTCACACTTTTTCTGACGCTCATTTCTCTCACGTTGACAATCAAACATACATACAAACGCACACATATTCATACACATACTTAAAAAAACAAAACCAAACGTGGACAGAAGAAGGAATCCCAGATATCGCAGATTGCGAATATATGTATATTATTACCTGATTTGGATTATTGTTCTTAAGTCAGTTCTTATGCTTAACGTTTTGTCCTTTTTCAGATGTCTTATGTCACCGTTGGTAAAGTTGGGGGAATTGAAAACGGAAAATTAAATGTTTAGTGGAAGTCAGGAGTTCAATTCCTGGATACTGTTTCAACGAAAATGTTTAGCGCCTGGGATATTCCAAGCGAAATTGACTGCGAAATAATGACGTTCTACTGCGTTGGATGATATTAAGGATTTGGCTCTAAATTCCCTGATGGTAACATGTTACAACAGATGACACCGAAAAAACGGAGAAAGCTATAGCGAACAAAACGTAATTACTATAACAAACGCGACTAAGATTTTTATCGAAATGGAGGATATAATATAAATGAAAGCTTTCAGCATCGAAATTCTAACAGCTTTGGTCAAAACTATCAAACAAATAAAAATGGATTAAAATGCAATAAACTCAGAAGGAAACATTGATTATAAAACATTTAGCGAATTCAGTTGAAATAATGAAATTAAATCCGTTGGATAATATTCACCAAAAATAAATAAATAAATGAATAAATAAACTAAAATAAAAAAGTAAAGAAAACAGAATGATGAAAAATTATGTGACACATTCAGAAAAGAATTCCGTTATGAAAAGAAGCAAAAAAGTAAAAAAATAAAAAAAAATTTCTCAATAAATCTGTCTGAAAAAGATTTATCAGAATTCAGATTATCTACGAAAAAAATTGTCCCATGTCGATAAAGTCACTTTCCAAAATTATGAATCAGAACTGTCCTCAGAGGTAGGTGTCTCAACTTTTGAAAGTGGTGTCGTATTGCAACAACATTCATAGAATTGACAATTACCTATATTTTTTAAAAGCAATTGACGGAATCATTATTTAATATTGTACCTTTGGATGGGAGCTTATGTCTGTCTACAAAACCAAGCGACACTTTCGCCATTTTCTAGAAGGGAGATATTTTCATGTACTTATTTATTATTAGGCCTTGGGTTGTGTAAATTGAGACACATCTGCTTTACTTTACTCATAAACCTCGATTTAATTAGCCAATTCACGACTAATATTCCATGTCTAGAAGTCATGCCCAACATTCAGGCAAACACTGCTTCCAGATATATTGCAGCAATTGAAATACGTCCGGTTATTAACTTTAAAGCCACATTATCGAAACAATGAAGACAACAAATAGATAAAAATCTTTCTTCTGGACACTACTTCTTCCCTACGAATAAAAGAGGTATGTATATCACAGAAAAAAACTTATTTAATCAAGAATATATGTTGTTCATTGTTTTTAACATTTTTAATTAATTTCGGCTGATATTTATCATTAAGGGTTTTCGGGCTGTTATCTTCATCTTTATTGTTATTTCCACAACGTTTCGGTCGATATATCCTCCGGCCTTCTTCAGGTGTTTATCGAACTCGGGAACTTTCACGGAACTTCTAACTACGTTCTTTATTAAAACCACGGGGGTCGCCTGTTTTGATTCTGCTTGCCATAACCGGGTACAAATGTTAAGTATTCCTGTATTGTTACTCGCCTGTAGTCAGGATTAACCTGCACCCTCTAGATGATAGTCTCCTTAGAAGCTTAGGGAACCAACGCCTATAACCGTTACGCCATGTGTCCTGCTGGACAATTCAGAGTGAATTTTTGGGACTTATAAACTTAATGTTCTTACTTGACTAGAATTACTACTATTATGTATGTTTTTTTACCTGTGCTCATATTCAGATTTTTGTATGATTTTTTTACCTGTGCTCATATTCAGATTTTTTTTTATCAAGCCATTTTAATTATCAGTTCCCATATTGTATTCAACTCTATACTTGGTCTACTCAGCAGGTCATTGTAGCCCAACTTACGTGCTGATTCTTTAAGGCGTCTAATCCTCCAATGTTCAGCCCTATCGATTATTTCAACTTTATCCCCTAAGGGCAGATGATTTCCCTTTTCCTTCCATATATGGTACGCCATACCCGACTTTTCAATCTCGTACTACTGCCTTCCGATGTTCTTCTAGCCTTACTTTTAGTGGGCGACCCGTCTCACCTTTGTATATTTTACCACAACTGCAAGGAGTGTGTACCGTAAGCCCACCTTCACCGGACAGTACCTCAATTGTCCAGCAGGACACATGGCGTAACAGGTATAGACGTTGGTTCCCTAAGCTTCTAAGGAGACTATCATCTAGAGGTTGCAGGTTCTATCCTGACTACAGGCGAGTAACAATACAGGAATACTTAACACTTGTACCCGGTTATGGCTAACGGAATCAGAACAGGCGACCCCCGTGGTTTCAATAAAGGACGTAGTTAGAAGTTCCGAGAATGTTCCCAAGTTCGACAAACACCTGAAGAAGGCCGGAGGGTATATCGACCGAGACGTTGTGGAAATAACAATAAAGATGAAGAAAATAGTCCGAAAACCCTTAATGATAAAAATCAACAAGCTTCGTCTCAGAAATTCTGCTGATATGTTTTTGGCCTTTATTATCAGTGCCTCTTTAAAACGCTAGATTGATTTTATTTTAATTTTATGTCAAAGCAAATACAGAATCGCTCGATTAAGTAATGAAACTGATTACGTAATCATTTGAATTATTTCGTTAAATACATGTTAACTACATTTTTTAATTATTTTTTTTTCGGAAAGCCACACAAAAACGAATTCATTGTTTTCACTCCTGACAAATTTGCTGAAGTCTTCACATAAAATTGCTTTTGAATGATACAAATAAAAAAAAAATCTCTTGTCTCTGTCCGAAGAAAGACATTACGAAGACATTTCATAAAACGTGTTCAATTTTAAAACATCCTTTCTACAAATTTATAAAGATTCCTCTAAAATGATCCTCTGAATTAAAATTAAATCCGTGCAATGAGCGGATGAGAAGTTTGTCTCTGTGATGCAGCAGCAACAGTAGTAACTAAATCATTTCTGCTGTCGTCATAGTTTGCAAGTGTTAATATCGTGCGTTTATTATTAAACCATTAAAAAAATGAAGATAATATGTGGTGATATATCGTGGCTCCCTAGATCTATCCTTTTGCGATTCTTTCCTCAGAGGACAACTTAGAAATCAATTCTTTAAAAGTAGGCGGCAGGCAACTGCCGAACTGAATGATTTTAACCATCATGAAATCGCAGTAATACCAAGTGCAGTGATTAACAGAGCGCTTCAGAACGGCAGGAGTATATACGTTGTGAGGGTAAGCCTTTATATGATATAATCTTTAAGCAAATTGATAATAACAAGCAAAAGGTATGTCTAGTCAGAATGAAGCGCAATGCACAGTAAAACTTCTCTCTTTCACAAAAACTGCTACTTGAAAATTATCAATGATTAGCACTGACTCTTGTAGACGTTTTGTAGACGTGTAGACAACATTCTATAAGTCTAAACATCATCACTTTATTATATAAGATTCTTACTTATGTTCCCCGACTTCATTTGCATTTAAAAATTTAAAAATAACTGAAGATTCAATCTTTATAGTATTTCCTTACACCTCATGCATATATATATATATATATATATATATATATATATATATATATATATATAAGTGAAATAAATAAGCGAAATAGTGGATAAATCAAACACTTACAAAGTGTTTAGTGGTAAAATTTCGTTCTTTATAAACAGAAGGACTTAATCAGAATAAACATTTTTGAGTTTTTCGACATTTTAGCTACTGTGGAAGAAATGAACTAATGGAGAATATAGTAAGTAAAGTTGGCGACCATAGTCGAGGGCGACCCGAAGACTCCCTTTTCGACAGCTTGCTACACCAATGTGTAGGGGAGGGCGCAACTCCTTTCCCTGGATGGTTCCACTTTACCCTTGATCCGTACCTTATAATGCTGAGTGTTAAGCAAGGAGGCATCTGAGTCTTTGGTATGACTCGACCTGGGATTGAACCCAGGTCTCCCGGGCCATTGGCGAGCACTCTAACCGCATGGCCAATGTCCGGTTGAATAATGGAGAATATAAAATATAAAATATAGAATATAAAAATGTATAAAGTGGGGGGATGGTCTAAAGACAAGAGATAGAGAGATAGATAAGGGAAGGTTAAGCAGGGAAATAGATATAGGTCTGAGTGATAGTGATAGTGGTTAATTTTATTTTTGACTGTGACTGAGTCGATGGCCGAACTCGGTGGAACCAAAGGGTATCGGGTTTCATTAGAGGTTTGACCAGATAGGGGTGGATTAATTACAGTGAGAAAGAGTGGAATATGAGGAGGCAGAGATTTTCATTTTAGAGAAGAAAGAGAGAAGACAGCAGAAAATGGAAATGAAGTGGGAGCAAGAGTTCTGGCGTATCCAGTATCGTCAATGGGATTGAATATAATGGAGTATCTAATAGGGAATAAAATAAAGACAAAAAACAAAAGATAAAGGGTTAAAGAAATTTCAGAAAAAATTGTTTATATGGTAGTTTTGAGGGTAAAAATGTTATAGTTTTGACTAACGAAATTTTCTTTATCAATTCTCTCTTCTGATATTGTTTTCATGTAATATGATGTCTGCTAAGTAGGTCAATATCTGATAGAAACTGGGACGTTACTATATGTGGTTTCTTTTGGAAAATACTGCATATTCTAACTATCTGTAGGATTTTTGCAAGGTATGGGTTTGTTTAGAGAGGCTTGGGAAAAATGAAAGCGTGTCTGAGATTTAAGATGTGGAAGAAAAGAGCATTTCGGTCGTCATTTAATTTAATTGATCGTTTGTGTGCGTAGATTCTTTTTTCTAGACTGCGTTGGGTTTGTTACAATCTTTGCATGGAATAGAAAATATACCAGCCTGAAAAGTGGTTGTGTTTTTTGTTCGTTCCGAGATGTTAGTGAGATTTTTAATTGTTTGTGATGTGGTTTGTTTGATTGGTATTTGTAATTTGGCTAATTTATCGTAGAGAGATTTGTTTTGTTGTTAGTGGGTTGAGAGATAGATAGATGAGTAATGGGAATAGTGGGGCTGGTTTTCTTAAGTTTATTTGATGAGTGTTTATTAAGGGCTTTTTCTAGCTTTTGATATGAACAATTTAAGGTGTTTTAGGCTTCGCAGGGGATTTTGATGTACTTTAATTCTTTGCCTTGATGTTGAGGGCTTCATATCCTTGTCGATAAAAGTCAATTGTGAGTCCTGTTTTGATTTTGTTATTGTGGTGGGAGTAAAATGTTGAAAATCTATATATGAATCTATATATATATATATATATATGTGTGTGTGTGTGTGTGTGTGTGTGTGTGTGTGTGTGTATAATCCCCTTTTCCTCCACTCATTAGATTTGAAACACACTTACATTTTTCCCAAGCCACTCTAATCAAACCCATACTTTGCAAAAATCCTGCAGATTGTTAGAATCTGCTGTATTTTCCAAAACAAACCACATAAAGCAGCGTCTCGGGTTCAATCAGATTTCACTCTACTTAGCTGATATTATATTACATGAAAACATTATAAGAATTGAGAATGGATTACAAATCTTTTAGCAAAAATTAAGATATTTTGGGCTCTAAATATAACCATATTATGAACAATTTTTCTTAAATTTCTTTAACCTTTTTTCTTTTGTTTTTTTTTCTTTATTTTTCTTTTCCTTTTAGATACGCCATTATAGTAAATCTTTACTGAAGAAATATATTGTCGTTACGTTGTTATTATTTCCTCGCTGATTGTTGTTGGAAAATAAAGTCGTAAGTTTTTATTGAAGGTTTTAATGGCAGCGTAGAAAAGGGTTTATGCTGCAAGTCTCGTAGAAGAGAAGGAAGGAAAATAGTTATGGAGTTGAGAAGGAATTTTTGCAGTTATTTGCCTGAGGGAAATGTGCGTCGCTAGGTTAAGGTATTGTTGAATGTCTGGGTGAGATATGATCGCCATAAGTGTAGCAAAAGTCGTGTTTGCTGGTTAAGGACAGGAACGTTTTCGTCGTCCAAGAATGTGTTTTCCAGGTCGATTAGGGAGAGAAGTGTAAATGTCTCCGGAAAATGTTGCCCAGGGCTGAAGTGGCTGTATGTCTGAGCGGAATTTTGCATCGCAATCGACATAGCCAAAGTGGAAGGCGACTTAAAGTTGTTCCTGTGTGAGACGGATTGGTTTCATCTAATTCATAATCAACTGGGAACCCTTGGTCTAAAAGAATAGACTCAAGAAGTCCATAAATTAGATGGCTTTCCTCATGGTGTCGTGTTGCGGCTACTAATGAAGAGAGTGGACAGGAAGTACGTCTGTACAGTTCAAAAGCTCCTGAGGAAGAAAGTGTTTGGCAGCTTTTCCCCAATTTGGTACTGCCCGGAAAAATGGTCCGGGCTGAATAGGATAAGTCATCCTCATTGGGTAAAAATATACGTCGACCATAACGGTCAAATTATTTTACGCGCAAAACAAAAATACGAAGTTCTTTCTGCAACAAATCTTCCTCTTTCCTCTTTCTTTTTTTCTATTAAAAAAGATCTCTCCTCTTTCGTATTTCCCTCTTTTTCACTGGAATTAATCCACCTCTATCTGGTTAAATCTCTGATGAAACCCGATACCCTTTGGTGCCACTTAGCTCGGCCATCTACCCAGACGGCCAGAGTAAAAAAAAAATTGACCACTACCACCATCACTCAAACCTATATCTATTTCCCTCCTTGTTTTCCTCTTATCTGTCCCTCTACCTCTTGTCTTTAGACCATTTCCCTCTCCACTTTATACCTTTTTACATTCTCGGTTAGTTTATTTCTTCCTCAATTGCTAAAATGTAGAAAAACACTTACTGTTATCATCTCGTCAGATTCATCAAAATCTACCATTTCTCCACACATATATATATATATATATATGTGTGTGTGTGTGTGTGTGTGTGTGTGTGTGTGTGTGTGTGTGTGCGTACTAAGCATAATTTTGCGTATAATCACCTCTACACCAAATGAGAATCCCTGATGATGGAAATTACTACATTCGTGAAAGGTTCGGGAATAGAGTCTAGTTAACTATTGCGTCATGTTTGGTATTCATCAGAGAACAAGTAGGAAAATAAACAAAAGAACATGAAAAATCGTGATACTGCACGCAAAAACTAAAAAAAAAAAAAAATTTTGAATGGCAATGAATAATAAAACAAAGAAGTAAAAATTTAAATATTGAAAGGCCAGTTCAAATGATAACTACAGAAGTGCAAACATATTGGAGAAGAAAAGGTGAAAATAATGAGCCGGTCGATAGAAAATGTGGATTAGTAAGAGAGAAAAATGACAAAATGATTAGAAGATCAAATCGCGAAAAAATGGTTTAAAAGAAATAGTAGAAAACGTCAACGAAAGTAATAAAAGAATATGATTAAAAACCATCTGATTATTTTGCAGAAACATTGCATAAATAAAACGAGTAAAATATAATGAGAAAACCTGTAATGAATGCCAGTTTGAAAAAAAAAGCGAAAACGAAAAAGATGGACAAATATTAAAAGGATTAGAAAAAATGTCAAGAAAGAATAAAAGATGCAAAAGTTGGGAATGAAGCAAAAAATAAGTAATAATTAATAATAAACTAAATAAGAGTACACAAAAAGATTAAAAAACATTCGTGAAATAGCAATTTTCTTTTGGAAGAAATATATGAGCTCTTAAAAAATCACTTGAATCCATTAAACATGAAAGAATATTATAATTAAAGATTTGCTAAAAAGCTTTAACTTTAGTTTAATCATCTTTTTTTATTTCTTACTACGTGGTTCAATTTTTACTGTTAGATGTCATTTTTTTCACTGCTGATTGAACACACGGGTTTTGATTGATACATAGCTGAGTTCATCAAGTGTTTTGGCAAGACGTTCAATTTTTAGTTTTGTACATCTCAAGCCATTAATTTAAAAGACAAAAAAAAATCATGAATTGCTCTTGACTTGAAAAGATTTTAGCAAAGTGTTACGAAGAAAAACGGCCATTTTGATAGTGAACAAGGTGCTCACTTCTGCAGACATTGATTGGAAAATATATTGTGAATCAAATAAATGCATCTAAGTAAAATATTTTGAATAAAAAGAGAAGTGCATTTGTAAGAGGAATTACTGAATTATTAAAATGAGGTAAACGAAATTGATGGACAGGTTTCAAATTCAGGCCAAGGCTGTTCATATTCTATCCCAAAGAAATGCATTAATTAATCCGCTAGCTTTGAGGAAATAGCATAGATAATTGAGCGCTCAATAATGATGTGGAACAAGTCTTGGAGAAGGAGAATTCTACATTTAGACTTTGGAGAAAACTATGAAAAACCACACGCAATAACTAGTATTATAATACATTGTCTAATTATACAGGAAATTGTGAAAAACTATATCTGCCTAAGTTCTGAAAATACGTGATTCATTCCGTTCTTCCAATTTTCTATTTTAATTTTGAATGTTGAAATTTGCTCTGAGAGTGGCATGATCTTTTTTAATACACTTTCCAAGATATGAAAATAAACTGCATCTAATTATGAGGTTTTGATTGGAGATCTGTGATGTGTAAGAGAACGCTCTCATTGCCATTGCTCTTATTTCCACTCTGACCCGGAGTGGTAATTCATGTTAGGGTTTCATCGGAGGGTCAAATAGATCAGTTTAAAAATCATTCTTATTATCGTTATTATCAATTATCGTTGTGTGCAAAGAAAAAAAAAAGAAAAAAGAAAGAAAAAAAAACATTGAGAAAGAATGACACAAACATTTGCATATGAACGTGCTATGAACGTTATTCCCAAAAATGATGCCTGTTGGCTTGACAGACCGTTAACATCAATCAATTAATTAATCGATCTTCTCATATACCTAACTCCTGATTTATGCTTGCAATCATTTAAAAATCTTCCCTGAGAATGTGAAAAGTATTTTACAAATATTTTCTTTTTTTAGGCAGGTATCAGTTCATATTTACGTCGTATTTTTAGAACCACAGATTAATCATCTGTTTTCTTTTCTTGCCTCCCATATTTTCATGAAGCATATTCTCGGAGGTACCCGTGGTGTAATGGTTATCGTCGCAGGATATGGACACAGCGACACGAGTTCAAATCCTGGACGAGACAGATTGCATTTCAAATAGCACTAATACCCTTGGGAAAGGTATGAATCCAATTATTCTCCCTCCAGCTATGGGTAAATAGTAGGGCAGACTAGGTTCTTCAGCCTTGGTTGGCAACTAGTGTAGGAGAAGGAAAACTCTGAATTCAAACCTGTTAAACTCCGCTTAAAAAAATAATTGACCTTGTGTCATATCCTGCCCGAGCGGAGGGGTTGGGTAAATAGGCATATACCGGGACAGTTGATTGAATGATTTCTCTGTGTTAAGTTGGCTGATTATTCAACTAATTTATTTTTACTTTATTTTGGAGTCTACTTTGCTTCTTTTTTTTACTTGATCACTCCTGCCTTTAATTTATAGGATACACATTTTCAATCAACCCCATATTTCACTTTTTTGGGAGACCGCCAATCGCTCTTTTGTATACTTTGTCACGAGTGCACGCAATTCTGTGTATATAGTTCTTTGTTCTATTTCTTCTTTATGACGTATACGCCTTTAAATGACTTCTGACTCTACTGGTCTTGTACAAATTAACTGAGACAAAGAAATTAGTTTGAACGAATGAATATCATAATCTTAATGAAACCACGCCGAAAAACATTAAAATTTTCAATATTTAAATGACTCAAAAGTATTTATAGGTAGACATTTGTTGAATAAATATAGAAAATTGGCGAAAAAGCTTTGAGAGTACATGTAATCCATTAAGATTTATATTGTGCTAAACTTAGATTGAGCTGTCAAAAATAACTCCAGCCCCCACCCACCATAAAATGTATGTGACACAAAGCCATTTTTAAAGCGGAGAAAAGCTTGTATTCCTTCTCTTAGATTGGTTGTCTAACCATAATTAAATTACCTAGCATGTGCCGAAAAGGCCTTTCAGCGACAAACTAAAAATTGTGTTCACATTTTAAAACAATGTGAGTCTGGTGGAATAATTTTCCGAAACGAAATTGGCGACGTCCAAGCGCTATTTGGGGTGAGTGGTTGAGAGTTTTGTCTTTGAGTAGGAACAGGGGTATATCATTTCTGGTGAGAACATAGCTTATAATAGTTATGATCACGCTTTTGTAATTGAAACTTATTAAAATAAAACGAAGACACAGCCCAGTCGGCTGGGGCTGTAGATTACACCGACTATATCTCTGTAGAGGGGTAAGATTCTCTCAACGAGTGTCCTAGATATGACATTAAACCATCAGATGGTGAAGCTCCAGTATTGGGGCTTTAGGGAATATGAATTACCCCTTCATTGTCATTGCTACCAGGTCCACTCTCTCCCGGAGTGGTACCACCTAATAAGGTCCCATCTATGGGTCAACAAGAATGGTTTGACATTTAAACTGTGTGCAAACAAATGACGTAAGTTAAAATGAATAATTAGAAATAGAACTTGGACTTTTTAATTGTGTGTAAACAAATTACTGATGTCTAAATGAATTGTTCGTAATACATAGCAGTACTTGGAACCATGTATCTGTGTGCAAACGAAGGTATAATCTTGAAAGGAATAATTAGTGTTAGATGGCAATACTTGATTGAAACCATTTAGCTGTGTGCAAACAAATGATTAAATGCTAATAGAATTATTCGTGTTTGATAAAATACTCGAAACCATTTAACTGTGTAGAAAAATGACCTTAAACTCGTTTAAAAATGCAATCAACAAAATATGTTTGAAAATATTACATATATATATATATATATATATAAACAGGATTTGGAATTAAATAATCTACAATGGTTGATATGCCATAAAAACCCAACCAAACCAAAATGAAACTGTTTGTGGTGATATCCCATGATTAACCTGTTCTTCCCCCTTGTGATCACTTCCACGAGGGAGATCTTAAAAATCAAATCTTTAAACGTTATCCGCAGACAACGGAAAGATTTTACTCGTCATGAAATATCAGTGTTACAAAATGCAATGATTTACCGAACTCTTCAGAATTGAGGGAACAAATAACAAGATAATAGATCTGGTGAGCTAATCAGGCGATGGTTATCATTTATAAGACTCCCGGGAAAAATTTCTGTAAGAACTTCCCTTGATGCCTTTATCATGTGGGTGATGGCCCCATGTTTTTGGAACCACAAAGGCATATATACAAGATAGTTTAGTCTTTAGTAAAGACATGTAATATTCCTACATTTTGGTTGGATGTTAACGATATCATACAATCTTCCTTCTCAAAAAAGTAACGTCCCACTGTTATATAATTAAGATAACGATCAATCATATAAAACTTTTTTCGTAAATTTATTTCATGACTTAGTTTGGTAAGGCTTGTACTACTCGGTGTCTCGTGGTTTCGTAGTCGAGCGGTGCCCTCGCACGCCGGCGTAGGAAAGGATATGACAATCATCATTGGTCATAATAATCTCCCAGACAGGAAATGAGGCTGGAGTGAATTGAGTGAGTAGATGACGTCACGCACGAATGAGATAACCTTGAGAATTTGAGGATTTTGAAAAAGACGGGCAGTTAAGTTACGACCGTCTGATTCGATCTGATCAGATCAGTTTGGGTCACGACCGGCCGAGAAGATATGATATCTTAGATACTACAAGATGTGCCGCACGTTGGCTAGGGTTCAGCATAATATTGTTAGAATAGGCCCTGATGATTTGTGTCTCTCTTATCGTGTTACCAAGAGCTGAAGATAGAAAGAATTAAACTCCTTCGTATCAGAAGTGACAGAGTCTGCCTGTATTTATTATTATCATTGAGCTCATCACAGTTTTCAACACGAAATTTTCGGGGGTGTTGGGGTCTCCTTGCTGTAATAACTAAAGTACTGAACTCGAAGTAATTGAGTTTAACTCGCATTTCCTTGTAACGTTTAGTTTCGAAGTAATACTCTTGGAAAAGGCATGCACCCATGTATCGCCTTAAGTTAAATAATATCACTGCCATTCTTCAAAAAAGATGACTTGGAAATTAAATAACCTTCGAATATCGATATGCCATAAATCCAGAAATCAAACCAAATAAAACTGATCTGGCATGCCACACTAAACAGAGAAACGTTCACTAAAAAAAGGTCACATATTAAATTGTCAGTGCACCAATGTGCAAATGAATATAAACTTCATCGTTAGCGAACATGCCAACGTCAACAGCAATATTTTTCATGAAGACTTCCTAGTTACACCTGTCGCTTACATTAAGTTCCAGAACAAACATCATTTTGGTTGGTTGGAAATTCAGGTTTTCCTCTGAGATATTTACAAAGCCAGAGTGTGTTTAACAGTTGAACACAATTAAAATCTCGAAACGGCCTGCTTGACTCTTACAATATTATCTGGGGATCAAACACTTCGACGTTATTCGGGCGATTTCCGTTATAATGATGTAACTGTCTCCCAAAAAGTATGGTTTTCTGGTCTGGAACTGCTCCGTCTCGATATACAACGGAATATCTGCAGCGTTGAAATGATACAGTCAGCTTTTTATTAAAAAAATGTTTTAATCACAAACACACGATGTTCATCATTTCCCGTCATAATGGAAGCTGAAACAGTATGGTTGCTGCAACTCAAAGATGTAACACTCACACAGTTATTGTAACTAACGACTAGCGGGTGGTAGTTATAAATCTGTGTCATCATCCTATTGGGCTCTTTCTGTCTCTCTCCTTCTCTTTGTCTCTGTCTGTCTCTGTATTTATGAACATATTGACTCTCTCTCTCTCTCTCTCTCTCTCACACACACACACACACACACATATATATATATATATATATATATATATACGTGTGGATATGCATATATATATATGTGTATGGCGATGTATATGTATTTGTGCGTATATGAATATGCACAAACACACACGTATATATATATATATATAAATATATATATAAGGAGAAAGGAAGGGAGACACTGAGTACAGTGTTTGCCCAAATACATAAATAAATCTGTATTGTAAATTTGTTTAATTTCCATTATTGCTTTCCCGGGTTTGTTTTGTCTCCACACACACACACACACACACACGCATATATATATATATATATATATATATATATATATATATATATATATATATATATATATATACAAACATGTGCATACAGAAATATCGGCGTATACATATGTATACGAAATACTAAAAATATACTCATATATACCTGCACATAGACGTACATATATATATATATATATATATATGTGTGTGTGTGTGTGTGTGTGTGTGTATGCATGTGTGTCTGTGTATACATAGTTACATACATATATTAATGAATTGCAATCTTCTGTATTAGATAAAATAAAATCATTATAATAAAGGTCGACAGAATGTTTGCGTGTTGTTGTTGATTGTGTTTTCAACTTATCGTTGATTATAATGTTGCTTGATTTGTTTTGTCTGGCGTCGACTGATCACTGCTTAATGGAATCTTTTACTCAATAGTTTCCATCAACCAAATTTTGAGGTAGACCCTTGTTTATCATTTTTTTTTCTAATTTTCCTTAATTAACGGCGACATAAATTATTTTAAAAAAATACCTCTTATTCGTGTTGCATTATTGACACAACGTCTTCTTCTTTTTAAATCAACTGTCTAAGATGTAAATTGCGTTAGTCTAAATGTTAGCAACAACGTATGTCAAATGATTTTTTTACATAATTTCTTCCAGAAGAAGATATCTTAATGTTCAATATCCATTTGGTATACATGTGGCCTTGTGCCCGATTCATGTAGTATTCCTAAATATCTCTCATGAATTGTGTACAGTAGAGTATTCGCCAATGGTCCGGGTTCAATATCTCGGTTGAGTCATACCAAAGACTAAAAAAATGGTACTTGATGCCGCCTTGCTTATCACTGACCATTATAAGGCAGGGGGTGTCCTCGTGGTGTAATGGTTAAAGCGATGAAATGCGGAATCGTAGTACGCGAGTTCGTACTCCAGTGGCGCTGTTATGTTCACTTTCGGGCAAATACCCTTGGGAAAGGTATGAACCCCCTTATTCTACCTCCAGCTATGGGTAAATAGTAGGACGGACTAGGTTCTTCAGCCTTGTTGAGGCAACTAGTCTAGGAGAAGGAAAACTCTGAATTCAAACCTGTTAAACTCCGCTTAAAAATTGACCTTGTGTCATATCCTGTCCGAGCGGAGGGGTTGGTAAATAGTACCATTATAAGGCAGGGAACAAGAGTAAAGTGGAGCAATCCAAGGAAAGGAGTAGCGCCCTCTCCTACACCTCCTGGTGTAGTAGCTATCGAAAAGGGAGCCATCGGATCAACTACGAGTATGTATTTATTTTAGATGTTATTCTTATCCTATGGGATTCTCATCCGATAAAATTCCTTCTAAAAAGGTAACCGTGTAATTTATTATGGGAAGGATTAAAATACAAGAAAGGGAAAAATTATTTCTAAAAGCAAATACAAGAAATATAACTAGAAGGTATGCAAGGTAGTAGTATTCAATGAAAAGAATGAGAGGTAGACTAACACAAAAGAAAAAAAAAGTATTGTAAAAAGACAGTACATAGAATTTTATATACAAAAGAGAGAAACTTGTTACATAAAGAAAAAGGTGTGAGACAGAAATGTCTCATAAACAACAAATAACAATGAAGCAAAAACGGTAAAACATTTGATGAAGCAGAACAAATCATAATCATCATCTTCATCATCATCAAGTCGTGCTGATAGCACCGAGATTCTTAAGTCTGTCGGTCCGTCTGTCTGTCTGTTTCCATTCCTATTATCTATCCATATTAACCCAACCCCTCCGCTTGGGCAGGATATGACACAAGGTCAATTTTTAAGCGGAGTTTAACAGGTTTGAATTCAGAGTTTTCCTTCTCCTAGACTAGTTGCCTCACCAAGGCTGTAGAACCTAGTCTGCCCTACTATTTACCCATAGCTGGAGGGAGAATAATTGGATTCATACCTTTCGCAAGGGTATTAGTGCTATGTGAAATGCAATTAGCCAGGGTCCAGGATTTGAATTCGTGTTGTCGTGTCCATTTCCTACGACGATAACCATTACACCACGGGCACCTCCATTCGTATTATCTATCGCTCAATGCAGGTGTTCTAGACGGCACCCAGTGTCCGTACTGAGCTGAACAATGTAAGTGTAAATTCGTTTGTCAACACCATACGTAATGGTAAAATAGATGAGAAAGGCGCATATTTTAAGAAATAAAAGAAAACAAATAAATAATCTAAGAAACTACAGAAACGACACTATGATATAGATTTAAAGAACTCAACGTAAACAGAATGATAAAATAAAGAGAAAGACGCATATTTTAATAAAAAAAATAAAAAAGAGGAAAAAAAGAAAAAAAACATAAAAAGAAAAAGAAAGAAGGAAAGAAAGAAATGATTCAAAAAGCAAACGAAGAGGAAAGAATGAATTTTATGAGCAAAGAAAGAAAGAACAAAAGATGGAAGGAAGTGGGCGTAAAATGGAATGACTGCCATAAAATAAACTATAAAAAAAACATAGATTAATAAAGAAATAAAACAAAACAATGCAATGAATGTAATCACTGGAGGGTTGGGATGTTTTGACTCTTCCAGCGTACGGATAAGATTCTTTTAAATTATTATGAAAAATGACAGTTTCTTTTCTATGGAGTCCCTATATATATGATCAATTCTCAAACACTTTTCCTAGATTGACACACATGAAAACATCCATTTAAATTACGATGAAAACTTTAATGAATTTTCATAAATGTTATACGATTTAAAAAATATAAATTGGCGAATATTTTCGCATAAAGCTATTTAGCGCAAAACGAAAATGAATATGAAAAATTTCGTTTTCAATCATTAAAGGGTTTATTTCGCAAAAAAACCAACTGGGACAGAATATCATCGCCTGATACATCGCCATTTAAATTGATGAAAAGTTCCCCTAATTTTTGAATTTTGATAACATTTTTCTGTTCTTATAGAATGAATGTCAGAAATTATCTATTAAAAGGTTCTGTTCTTATGAAATCTCACTAGAATGCTGTTCGATCATAAAGTGTTTTAAAAGATAATTTATCAGAGAATGAAAATTAATTTAAATATAAAAAAAGGAAATAGTGATTTTTCACTTGAGTGGAAATACTGCACTAAATTAGAAAATCTTTAATTTGAAAACATGCTTTTTATTTGTACATATACAATTGTATTTGTTAAATCATGTGGATTTGAAAATGATTTGCTTTCGTTTATTTGTTTAATGGCATATCAACTCCTCATGGATTATTTAATGCTAAAAATAGATTCATTTGTAAATATCTAATTGTAATTGTTACTATATTTTCAATTTTCCATTGCAATTTTCTATGGAAATATTTTTGTATATAATCATTTTTTTTCAGAGTTATATATTATCAACTATTCTTAGCAATTAAAATATTTTTAAACATATCTATCTGATCTATAGATGTTAAGATAACAGGTACAACCACTCCAAGTCAGCGTAGACCTTATGCCTATCAAATACAGTTTAATGCCATACTCTTGAAACCATTTTTGGAAAGACCTTACACCCATATTCTATCAATGTTTTCTAAGAATCACAAATGGAATTTAAATTTGGAGAAGAATATCCACACAATTTTTATAAAGATTTTAAAAAATAGGATCGAATTTTCAAATTCTAAATATTTTGCAAATTCGTGATTCATTTGTTCTGCGATTGATTATTCTACGAATGTTTTTGTTAATCAATATCAGAGTTTTCTTCATCGATTAATAAAAGAATTCATCAATATAAATATGAACTAAACTTTAAATAGAATTCTAAAAATATAAATTTGCGTAATTAATATTTACTGATTATATCACAAAAGAAAGGATACTATTCATTAATTCAGTGCACCAATGAAATGATTAACATTTGACTGAAATCCTATTTAGTAAGCTTTGCTTAATCTGACACACCCATTTCAGATTGTTTACAATTTGTGCTATACCGGATTGGAAGCCCTTATGAAAAAGGATGCTGTGGAAAAGTCGACCAGATTTTCTATCATAATTGTTTAACTTCGGTCATCTGACGGCGTTCATAATATGAGTTCAGTCACGTCGGCTGGGGTTAAAAATACTCCGACTGAATCTCTAATTATTTCTACATGCACATGTTTGCATATATATATATATATATATATATATATATATATATATATATATGACTGAGGAATAAATAGGATTTGAGATGATTCCTATTCCAAAAAAATGTAAAGAAGCCACCTCGTACATTGTGTTCGTTGTCAATTTCTTCTTGTTTTCACGGTTACGGAGACTGAACGGTAAGAGAAAAAAAGCATCGATCCGAAACCCTTAAATGAGTTGTGCTTTTGTGTTTTTAGTTCCCCATCAGACGATTAGCCTTACAAAGTATGGTAGATTTCGGTGATTACGCAACAACAGTTATATTATGGAATGGTAACATTTGTACAGCAATTATCATTCACACTCTGGAACAACATTTTTCTTATAAAATTAACTAATATTATATCAATATCAACATCATGTGATCGAAATATTTTATCAGATTCTTGATTAAGAATCTAAAAAATTTGAAGACTATTAAATCTATTACCAAAAAATAGAAATCAGCAAGAAAAATAACAACAGCAAATGAATAAATAAATAAAATGAAATAAAATAAAATGAAATAAAAATAAATCTCGTGAATCTTAATCGAATTCATTGCCAGAGTATTATTCTTTCTCGAATTCATTGGATAAAGAAAATTTCAGCTGAATATCCGATCGGTCGTTTCAAGTCAACCATCACTTTCATTGTCAATATCAATTACTATGAATAGCTATTCAGTTTACAAACTCCGAAGAAATAAAAACGAGTTGGACAGTTTCTCACGAAATATCCCGAATCTCACTATCATCGGTTATGAATTGTTTAAAATTACTTTACGGATTACTGTTTGAGTGAAAAGAATTAGAGGACATTTACCTTAACTCATCGGCCACCTCTTCGAGATAACACTATTTTCACAATTTGTATCAACGAGTTGTTTTGTATAACTATTTTATTCAACCTTCACAAGAACCTGAGTGAAGACTTGTCTTGCCAAACATATCATTTCGTCAGCTTCTCCATATTAACACTAACATTATCACCTTCATTATGTGTACAATACAACTTGAATCCTTATCATCAAGTGTACGGATTAGCAAGAATTCCTCTCATAAAGTGGAAGAATTACCATCAATCCTTATCCGTAAGTGTACGACTTGAATACCTATCGTTTAAGTGTACGACTAAAATCACTTCGATTAAGTGTATGAATAACAAAGAATCCCTACCATCAAGTTTAGGAATGACAAACAATCCCTACCATTAAATGTAGGAATAACAAACAATCCCTATCATTAAGCGTTGGAATAACAGAGAATCCCTACCATTAAGTGTAGGAATAACAGAGAATCCCTACCATCAAGTTTAGGAATGACAAACAATCCCTACCATTAAGTGTACGAATAACAAACAATGCCTACCATTAAGTGTACGAATAACAAAAAATCCCTATAAAAAAATGCCTATCATTAAATGTATGAATAACAAAGAATTCCTATGATTAAGTATCTGAATAACAAAACTCCTTTTCATTGAGTGTACGAATAACATAAATTCCTATCATTAAGTGTATGAATAACAACGATTCCCTATCATTAAGAGTATGAATAACAAAGAATTGCAATCCTTAACTGTAAGAATAACAAAGAATCCCTATCAATATGTTTGCGAATAACAAACAATCCCTATAATTAGGTATACGAATACCAAAGAATCCTTATAATTAACAGTATGAATAACGAAGAATCCCTATCATTAAGTGTATGAATAACGAAGCTTCACAATCATTTAGTGTACAAATGTCTATGAATTCATATAATTATGAGTGCCAATTATCCTAAATCCCTATCCTAAACTGTATAAAATAACTTGAATCCTATTCATTCAGTATACGAATTACCATATCTCCGTATCATTAAATGAACAAATTACTGTGAATTCTTATCAATAAGAGAACGAATTATCATGGATTCGTATCATTAAGAGTCTAAATTAATTGAAATCCATGTCATTAGGTGTATTAATTACCATGAATCCCAACCGTTAAAAGTACAGATTAAATTGAAAACCTCTCACTCAATATAGGAATTAACTTGAATCTCCATCATTAAGCCAACTAATAACTTTTCACTCCAACTATTAAGCTTAAGAATAACCTTGAATCCCTATAATTAAGTGTACGAATTACCATCAATCACAATCATATATTAAAAAATACCTGAGCAAAGTATTTTTTCATGGGGTATATTTTCAGCCATTCAATAACCATCGTAATCAAATTCGTTTTTATACACTGTCAAATTCTTGGAAAAGAATTAAAGATAATTAAACTTCTTGACATATATCTCATCAACGGAATTGTAAGAATAGTTACAAAGAAATAAGAAACAATGCAAGATTGCAAACTTAAAGAATCAACATTGAAAGAAAAGAAAGAAAGAAAAGAAAGAAAACAATAACTATAACAATAAATAGAAATAAAAATGAATGAATTAGTGTGGGTGACTAAGTTCCTTCCGCAATTTACGGGAGTTACTTTTAGGTTTTGTTTCCACAAATACAACACAAATTTTACAAGCACGTAAACAAATGGAGTGTGACAACAACAAACATTAAGAAACAATCATAACAAACAGGATAAAAATAATTAAAATACAATGTTCATTTTATGTGCGTGTGTGTGTGTGTGTGTGTGTGTGTAGAAAAATAGAGCTATAGCCAGTTGAATAAAAAAATGATTCGTTCGCCCGTGTGTGCGTGTGTACATGATGAGAAAGGCTATTGAATCAATGTGTCCATAGTTGGCTGATGTAAACAGGATAAAAAATGACTTTAATTACATGCATGTGTATGCGTGTGTGTTTATATGTGAGGAAGCACAAGTATGGGCTTTTCGTTTTTATGAATTTTGGCGTTTCAGTAGTCGGCAAAAGAACATCGTATGCTTCTTCGCTCTGAGTCTTGTGTGCGATGTCTTCTGCTGTCCATCCTGGCCTCTCGTAGTGGAATGTCTTAGTTAATAAAATTCTTCGTTATTTATGCTTTTGGGAGTAACTAAGGTGAATAAAAAAATAGGAGTTTCTTAGGTTTTATTGCGGGACCTAAAATTCAAGCGCACTGACATTTCTTGACTTATCAGATTCGTATAATAACTTATATATTTTGGAGCCTAAATCTTTTTCTCTTACTTAGTTTCTGAGCCGAATTTTCTGGAATGTTATTATTGCATGTTTTTAGCTGATAGGTTAAAAAATATAAAAGTGTAACTTCAGTGTTAACGCGATTTTGATCCCAAATTTCTAAAATGTTCTGATTTTGTGTCTTTTTTTTTTAGTTGATTATTTTAAGGCTTAAAAATGTGTTTTCTATACTAGTTTAAATGAAATGTTGCTAATATCTGTATCGACCAGTTTACTAAGATCTGGTGAATAAATAATATCAGGAGTCACAAATTATGTAACAGTTTATTATTATAATAGGTTATTAGTTGAGTAAGATCTTTACATTTTCAGATAACTTACGTTTCTTTCTTTTTTCTCGGATGTTTGTATAATCATGATAAAGGAAGCTTAAACTATTTTGATATTATAGTTTTTATATATATATATATATATATATATATATTGTTTCTTACCATATCTTGGTTAAGTGCTATACATCGTGTTTAATATTATTCTTTTTTGTTCTCTCTCTCTCTCTCTCTTTCTCTCTCTCTCTCTCTCTCTCTCTCTCTCTTTTTTTTTTTTTTTTACTAAATCTACTTTTTCTTCCTTTGTTTCCTTCTTGATGCCTTTGCTTTCTCTATGTTTGCTTTCCTTCTTTCTCCGAATCTATCTCACTGGTATCATGATTTTATAAAAATAATAATCGTGTCGTTTCTATTTTGAGTTTACTGCAGGTTGTTGTCAGTGATATCCAGATAGATAAATTGACACTTATATTGGTTTATTTCGTTCTTTTGATTTTTTTCCAGATCGATTTAATCACTTTCTTTCTTTCTTTCTTTTTCGTTGTCTTCTTTTTCCGTCTCTTTGTTGCACAGATATCATTACTTTCTTACGTTATCGATCTTATGATTTATTTCCCTCTTCCATCATGAAAATCTTCGCACATAAAAAAAAATTAACACGATTATGTATAAGTAGTTCTACGAATAAAATTGTGAATTTAAATGTAGTCGTAGTTTGGCTAAGAAAATAATGACTCGTCTAAATCGCAAAAACGAGTCAGCTGTGGTTGTAGAATACGCTGACTGCATCACTATGGAGCAGTAAGTCACTCACCTCAACGAGTATCGGGGATAGGATACTAAACTCTCTGATGGTGAGGCTCCAATAATTTTGGAGCTTTAAGAAATATGGAGTACCTATTCATTGCCATTACTCTCAGATCCTCTTTATCCCGGAAAGATGATAGCTGATACGGTCACATCTATGGCTCAAATTGATTTGCTTAACCATTGAAACAAATGACTGATGTTAAGTTGAATTTAGTTTCGTAGCAATATTTTGAAACATTTAAATTTGAGCAAAACAAAAACTATCGCTGTTAGATGCAATAATTGAAGTCATTTAATTGTGTGCAAACAAATGATTCATACTAAATCGAAATATTCCTGCGAGATTGGAACACTAGGAACCATTTACATGTGTGCAAATGAATGAATAATGTTGAATTGATTTATTGATGTTGAAAAGCAATACTTGAAACGATTTAACAGTGTGCAAATAAAACTGTTATTTTGAGCAGAACGTGAAACCACTTGACTGTGCGCAAACAGGTTACTTATGTGAAATCAAACTGTTAGTGTTATATGACAATACTTCAAACTATCTAAATTCATATGAAAGATAGCAATAGTTTTGTGCAAAATAATTAGCACTAACCCATTTAAAATTAACGTTACCAAAAAATTATTCACATACAAATCATATATCCATTTAACTTTGTGTAAATAAATGACTGATTTGAAACTAAACTGTTAATATTAAATATCACTTATTGTAACGATGTATCTGCATGCAAACAAATGAGTTCAGGTACGTTTAAAAATGTTACCAACAAATTATTTGTTTTTAAATCATATACGAGGATCATTAAATAAGTTTTCAGACTTTTTTCGTATGGGCACTTTTATTGATAGTATACACATGAAACTCTAGTCCCCTTTGAGGTAATCTCCTCTGGATGCAATGCACATGTTGTACCGTTCCAACAACTTCTGCAAGGCCCCATGGAAGTCCTGTTGCGTGAGCTTGTCAATGACCTTCGTCACAGCTTCTTTCATCTCCTCAATTGTCTCATAACAACAACCTCTGAGCTGAGGGAATAAGCAAAAGTCACAGGGAGCAAGGTATGGACAATTGGGAGGGTGAGGAACAGTCCTGATGCCCATCTTACTCAAATAGTCTGTGACAAGGATGGAGATGTGGACTGGTGCATTGTCCTGCTGGAAATGGCACTGACCCGATTTGAAAAGTGCTGACCTCTTCCGACAGAATCGCTTTCTGAACTCCCTTAAAACCTCCACATAGTAACCTTAACCCTAACCGTTTGGCCGATCAACTCTGGTGTATTGACTTCCTTACTCCTCCAACACCTCTCATCATCCCTCACAGACTCCCTACCTTCCTTAAATATCTTATGCCACTCAAAAACTGATGCCCGATTCATTCAAAAGCAGTCTGAAGTATTCCATACGTTTCTGTGACATTTTTCCAAGTTTAAAATAGAATTTTATTGCGTATCATTCTTCTAAAGTGTCCTCACGTCCAGATTGCATTTTTGAAATTCACCAGCTGTGACAATCAGAATTTAGTAGGGTGTATTCCAATTGCTGCTGTTGCTGTTGATTTAAAGCTGAAATCATAAAAATTGGTCAGTCATCTCATAAGATGTATAGCAATAACATACTGAATTTTCAAGAGTCTACGACAATTTTAAATGCCCATACGAAAAGAATCTGGAAACTTATCGTATACACCTTGTATATCTAAAATATTAATGAACAGGATTTAGCATCAAATAACCTGCAATGGTTGATATCCCATAAAACATAACTCACCCAACCCAACACTTATTTAAAAGGAAGTGAATAATATATAAGAAATATTCAATGATATAATCAGATAAAAGTTCTTGTAATAAAATAATCTTTTTTATTCCTTTTATCCTCTTTTATTTAGACTGTATACCAAAAATGATTGTGAATTGTGTTGCAAATTATTTTTTAAATATATTTTTAAAAAGCTATTTATTCAATTATTGTTCACTGGAGTATGTTTGGCATTCGTACACAACAAAAGAAAATCATTATTAAATTGTTTTAAGAAGAATTAGATAAATACATTAAAGAGATTCTTATTTTGTTGTCTCCATATATTTGGGATATATTTACATATGATGTAGTATGTGGGATATTCATTGTATTCTTAATTAATAATATCAGTTATCTAAACCATCATTTTACCATAAACTCCATCTAGCATTTTGAATTCGTTATCGAAACCAGAATTAAAAAAAAATACAAATGAAATAAATTACCTTCCGCCATCATGGTTTTTTTTTCTCTTGTTCTAAATTCAAAAGCTGGTGATGTCACGTGCTAACTATATTCAAATTGATTCTCTCTTTCACTTTCAATTGATTAGTAAAAACGCAATAGGCATACAGCTTCATCTGAACGAAGACGAATTCCAGAAAGTATCCCACAACCAAAAACGAGTTAACTCGTCTCAATTGCTCATGGATGGATCAAGTATACTTGTTTTCCGCGCTGTGAGAGTAAAGATCGAATTCAAAATAATAGATGTGTTGCACTAAATGAATAATTGAGTCTCTATTAGACAATGAATTCCGTCATTTACAAGGGAGTTGTTTTTTTTTTCCTGCCCCCATTGCTTGACAGAATCTAACGGAAATCAAAAACTAAAATTAAATGTACTTTTGGTCGTTGTTTATTATTGCTGTTTATTAATAAAAACGTGGTCATTAAAGCGGGTAGGGTCATGCACGCATCTGAGCTGTAAAGATGCATGAGTTCAGCAAAATATCTATCTATCTATCTATCTATCTATCTATCTATCTATCTATCTATCTGTGTGTGTGTGTGTGTGTGTGTGTGTGTGTGTGTGTGTGTGTGTGTGTGTGTGTACATACAATTCTCACTCTGACAAAATTTGACTTGAAGTTCATAAAATAATACAACAATTAGAAAAACATGTTATGAAAACATTTTCTATATTTTTTTCCCTTTTTTTAATGGTAAGAGGACGCTGCTAATAAACTAAAAAAACAACTTGCTATTTTCAATATTCTTAGATTTCTATTTATTTACGTTTCCATCCCCACAGTTTGCCAAGATAACTAAATATAGAGGTTATAGAAATAAGTTTCTAATGTCCAAATTAATGCAAAACCTTTAACAAGAAACCAAGTATTGTAGGTGCATGTATTTAGATTAATACCAAAATCCCTAACGCAAGACTAAGCGGACCTTAGTAAATTCAATATGAAATTAAACTTCTACGAAAAGATTGAAAGTGACTTTCTTATATTATTTGTTTCAGATTCGGCGTCATGAAAACACTGCAAACAGAGGCATGACTGCCTTTATGCAATTAAGCGTCTCCTATCGAGAAATTAAAATCTGAGAAATTCTAAATGCAGCCAAGAATCTACCTTAAAGAGTTCTATAATTCGGAAGATTTCCTTTCAACAGCAAATTCCGAAGGATCTCCATAATTCCCCTACAACTAGTACATACTTATTTACTGCGTATAATAAATTCGGATACACATTATTTACATGAAATTTTGAATAAAAATTATATAATTATTGATATCATGAAGTGTGAAAAAAAAAGAAACATGCTTACGTTTTAAAATCACAATTTAAATGATATAATGGGTCACCTAAAAGTGATTTATTTAATAAAGTAACGGTGTCTCGATGTAACTTTTGCATAGACATGGAGTAAAGAAATTATGAAGCCAGTTCCAGTTCTTTGTGAATAATAGGTTTTGGAATTAGACAAGTGCAGCACATTTCATGCTCACCAGACCGTGTAACTGAAAATTCATAGCAAGGCTTCAAATAATATCAATGAATGATTTTCAGAAGTTATGCGATTAATGGAAAATTAACTGAAAAAAATTGGACAAAAAGAGTATTTTGAAAATGTCCTTTTCCTTGATGACTTGAGAAATTTAACTTCAACCTCGATATATTTTTCAATACCCCTGATACATCTCCAAAATTGTCTATCATCGTATATAACGAAATTTTGTTGTTTTATTTATAGTTTGCATTTTTTTTTTTTTTACGAACGTACATTCAGCAGCTGTGTGAGGATACAGGATGTTGTCCTGAAGACCTGCCTAGGGCGATGAACGATAGGGAGGAGTGGCGAGAGAGGGTCAGGGATATCCGTGCTGCCAGCACGATATGATGATGATGATGATGATTTATAGTTTTCAAGTTATCTATAACTATGCTAGATATTTATGCAATAATCGATCCAATAATCTTACGTTGTAAGAACCCTTTAGATTTACACTTTTTCAGCTATTGACAATTAGATTGACAAATAAAGGAAGAGGGTTCAAAACTCTCTACCTCTTTACCCCAAAGGTGTCTTAGAGTCAAAATATGACTCGTTCTCCTCTGAGGAATGTTTTTGTCTCCAGCAGTCTTGATGTCTCACTGAACACCATATAATATTGCACAGTATCTAAGCTTACTAGTTTATATGCAGGCATATTTCATTACACAGAGCCAACAACTATGGAACACTTTTAAAAATGTCTCTATATAAACCTCTAATATCTCCTAAAAATGTGCGATGAAATATTTCTACTTAACACTATATTATTCGCTCTTTTTAGCTGATTTCGTTTGGGATTATTTCAATATAGTTTTGTCTGACAATAAATATATCAATCATAATTGTACGTGGCTGTCTTTTATAGTCATTCTGGATGAAGAAAGTATATTTCTCATTTCTGCTACTCTACCGACTAATATTTTCTACAATTTTTCATAAAACGAAATATATTTTTGTTTGTGGTGCTAAAAATAATTACATTTTAGTTAAACAAATTATTAGCTACTTCCAAAAGGTTTTTCTTCTAATTAACTATCATATGACAGCGTCTGAGTTCATACAATCAGGCAAAACTTTGCTCTAAGCTGACAAATCTTTGTTTAAAGCACCCCGTCATTTCATGAAAAGGAAGGCTGTATATTTTCGCTATATAATGCATTTTAGTATTAATTTATAACGTGATCTGGTTACGTCCGAAACATGAAACTTATGGAGCTTATTAAAATTGCGCTCAGCACGAAATATTGGGCTTACAGAGAATAGTGCTAATCTTGAAATAACAGGATAAAGATACTTTTAAAATAACTTTCAGATTAAAATATTTTATTCACCATAAATACTTTACAAGTGTTCAGCACAAAATATCTAGTTCTTAGAATAAAAAATAGTTCTCTGCTCAAAATATTTGGCTTACAGTACATTTAAAATAGTGCTTAGCTGGAAATATTGAACTTCTAGCGCATGGAGAAATCCCACTCAGCTTGGGAATTACGGGTTAACCGTTTTGACTATCAAAATAGTTTTACCAAACCTAAGCTGAAAAAAGTTTTTAGTTCCCAGTAGTCGATTTATTTTATATATAAGTTTACAATTTAATGTTTCTTGGGAGAAGTGAGTCATTTGTTTTAGGAAAAATCAAGATTGAATATATATGAATATTTCATACAGTTTACTCTTGATATTTTCAAACTAATTTTCGTGACAGTTTTATTCCAACGCAACTAATCGATAATGTGCTAGCACAAAGTAAATTAATACACATCCCGAAATATACATGCTTAGATTGATCAATAGATAGATGGATGGCTTGAGAACCCACACACACACACATGCACACACACACACACACACACATATATATATATATATATATATTTATAATTTAATTGGACGAGTGTTTACGATTTTAGCTTTTTTCATATTTTACACGGTATTCGAATAACAAGCAAAAATACTCTTCACGAAAAACACAAGATATATATAATTGCAAGAACTATTTTTTGTGTACGGAAAGTAGTTGGCATCATATATACGTAAACTCATACGTACACACAGTGATTTACGTATATGCACATATTGAAGCACACTTTCAGGGATATAAATAATACCAGGTGTGTTCAAAAAATATCAGTATTAAGGGATTTTCAAAGGCAGAAATATAGAAAAAGTTAATAAAACTTTAATTTTCAACGAGATAGTCCCCAAACTCAATCGTAATTTATTCATTAGTCGAAGGACCTCTGCAAATTCTTTTTTGATATGGTGTCATTCTTTGATATCGAATATCTTTTAAAGTCCCCCCCCCGTCTTCAAATCTTACCCATGAGGTGATTTTCAGTTTAAGGAAAGTAACACGTTGCTTGGTCCAAGGAATGTTGAAGTTATATTTGGAGAACGATACTGTTAGACAAAAACTGCTGATGAATACTTTCCTTGAATGGAGCATTACTCGTCGAGACAAAATATAAGCAAGATATCATCATTTTGAGAATGACCTCATGACATAGTGGTTAATGAACTGAACTGTGATATCGTAATAAGCAAATTCAAGCTCTAGTCAGGCTATTACGTGCACGTTCAGACAAATACATTCGAGAAATATATAAGCCCTCTTATGCTCTCAGCTGTAGTTTAAGTTGGTAAGTAAAGTAAAGTTGTCTCCCTTTAGTCGAGGGGGACCATAGGCCTCCCTTTTTTATAACTTCTACACCGAGGTGTAGGGGAGGGCGCAACTTCTTTCCCTGGATTGCTCCACTTTACTCTTGAGACGTACCTTATATTGATGAGTGTTAAGCAAGGATGTATCAAGTACCATTTTTAAAGTCTTTGGTATGACGCGATCTGGGATTGAACCCAGGTCTCCCGGACAATTGGTAATTAATAGTAGTTTTAATTTTCTTCTTCAAGGATGGCATTGAATATCCCACGAAGTTGATATCCTATTTAACAAAGAAACAAAACTCTCATCCTTTTATCACATGAACTTAATTATCTTTAATTTAGGAATTAAAGAATCAGTCTTGATTCTTTTTTATTATTCTTCAAACTCTCTCTCTCTCGTTCTCTCTCTCTCTCTCTCTCTCTCTCGTTCTCTCTCTCTCTCTCTCTTATATACACATACCTCGACACATGGTCTAACTAAAGATAAGCACTGAAGTCAAACCAGTTGTAATCCGCTTAAAAACTGATCCTACGCTGTATCTTCCACTACGGCGGAGGGGTTGGGCAAATACATCAAATCTGTATGGAAGAGGATATATTTAATTGATTTGACGCAAAGAATAGAATCTTTCGTTGCTTCCAAATGTTGCCAATAATACGAATTGAATGTCAAAGACAAAATGAAGTCAAGATCACTACTTAATGTGAAGTCCCCGATTCTTTCGATATTTGTTTTTATTCTGATTAAGACTTTTGCATTAGATTAAATAGTCCCTGGATTTACTGCCGAGCATACATTCACTTGGATAAACAAATGTAGACAATTAGAATGACTGTAACGAATATATTGTTTACTCAGCTTTGCTAAGTTGTGGAAGAAAATCGTATTTATAGGTACTCTGTGAGACTCAAACTCCCTAGTAATGTTTTGCGAGACTAGCTTGAAAACTGTTATACCACAGAAGGTGCCCTTATGTTAATTTTGAAATGTACTGCAAATTTTGATTTATAAGTAATAAAAAATACAGCCTCTGCATCACTCCTCTTTTGCTATACAGTTCTTCTTCCTCAGAATATATAATTCCTTTTGCATCCTAGATTTTATGGAGCTGGCTATATACTACTATTTACGAGAAAAAATAGATGGATTCATGCCTTTCACAAGAAAACAAATCGAAGTAAAATGTAAGTAGCCTCGTCAAAAAATTCAGCTTGACTCGCTGAGACCATTTGCAACGCCGTTAACTATTATTAATCAACCAGTTATTTTGACTTTGAACCAGAAATGAATTTAAGTGATATTTTTTCTAGACCTGAAAAAGGAGACTGAATTTTTTTTTTCTTACAACACAAAATGTCATGAGTTTTTTGTGTATATAGAAAGAGAAGTGCGATATAAAGGCAAAAAGAAGAGATTTTATTTTGTTTATACTGCTAGATTAACATTTGCAACCTTTCATTCTTGAATAAGAATGAACAACATTTTGAGAATCTTATTCTTAAACCATTCCAAAGTCAACTTGACATCTCTTTCTTTTTTGTTAGAAATAACAGTTTGTGATCTAAATTGACTGGTGGTGTCCAATAGTGACTTTGAAAGTCTATATAAAGTATCGCTTGTTCATCCTAAAAAGAAATTCATTCATCTCTCCCTCCCTCTCTCCCCTTCTCTCTCTCTCTCTCTCTCTCTCTGTCTATATATATATATATATATAAGTAAAACCTTTTAAAATTACTCATATTTTTTGTAATAATACCTATTACGGCGTACCTTATATTTCAAACAATCTGCATCTTCAGACAAAGAAACAATGAGAAATTTCTAATGAAGATCTAGAAAACCCCACAAATTTCATTCCGGGTAGAAGACAAAAGACTATCTGAGACACGAGGGACCCGAGTTCTTCAAGCCAGTATTAAAAATAGCATAAAGTCTATTATCCCGTGAAAGAAGAAAGATTCTCCAGTGGAACCCCGTCGAAAAATAAGATGAGTAACTTTGGGACTATTTCTCCTTTATACCCAAATTTTATATATCACTCTCTCTCTCTCTCTCTCTCTCTATCTCTCTCAATTTGAAGGAAAACGAAAGAAAAGAAAAGAAGAAAGACATTTATGTTCGTGGACTGTCCATTTATTATATATTTGACACTTTGAAAGTGTATCTCTTTGTATAGTAAAGGATTCATGTATTTTAATGTTACCACGTGGTCGAAGTTGTTCTTTGCAGTTCTGCTACGAATTTGTTGAGTAACATTTCCTTTTTCAGCTTCTGTTCGCCTTATGTTATCTTGCTTAGTATTGTCCAATAAAATATGACACGGGAAACCGGAGTTGCCGATTACTACAATATAATATTATTACTTCTCAACCTAGAGGTCCATATCTTCCATTGTCTAGGGGGAGGAAGGAAAGCGACCTGGTGGGTGTGTGGATGGTGTGAAATTTGGAACCCTTGCCAGCGGCGGTCAGTCTAGCCCTAAATTAATCCCTCACATAACATGCAACTTCTTATATGCCTGAGAGAAAACTCTGAACGAGGACTTATTCTATAAGGGATCAAGTGCCAACCTGCCCCGTCTTCTCACGTGCGAAAATAAAACCCCGTTCTGGGATAAAAGTAAACCTTTCGCGTCACAATATCATAATGTTCCTATTATTAGTAAACCTCAAATCCTTAAATTTATAATTAAAATCATACCAAGTATTATAGATAATACCATGTTAATACCATATGGTATTATCTATAATATCATTTATCAACCAAATAAGAAAAAAATGGCCTGGTCTTTACTTAATATAAAATTTAAAAAAAAAAGCCAATGAAATTTGGGTTAGGGAAATAGGGAGATCTGAATTTTGTGGGGTTTTCTAAAACCTTCATTAGAGATTTCTCATTATTTCTTTGTCAGAAGTTGCAGGTTGTTTGAAATATAAAGTCTGCCGAAATAAATATTATTACAAAAACTATGAGTAATATTCCAGGGTTTTCTTTTCATATGGAATTTATTTTATTATTATGCTACATTGATCTGTCTTTTGGATTTTGAATTACGTGGATATTGTCGATAGAAAATCCGAAAATAGAATCGTTCCCACTATCGGCTGACTCGGTGTTGGATATATATATATATATATATATATATATATATATATATATATATATATATAATCAAACGCCGTATATATATATATATATATATATATATATATATATATATATATATATATACATTGATTATTTTTTTGCTTAAATGATATAATTCGATATTCCAAAATCTATCGATTTCTGGAACTCTTTCCAGTTTTTCATAATTAAGTAAGAAAAAAGGGTTGCACTTCAGTTTCTATTTAGATAAACCATGTTTAAACATGATACGTATTCCACGAGTTAAATTTGACTTTAATGCTTATACGGAAATTATTCTTTTTAATTTCGTAAAAATTGTGAAAAAAAAACTCGAATTTTTTGTAAAGAGAAAAAAGTCATGTAAAAGTTTAAAACTAAGAGGTATCTCTTGAGAATGCTATTTTAGATATAAATCAAGAAAGAAATTTTTAATATTTGATCTTTAATCTCTATTTATTGTAAGGATGTATTTTTAATTTGAAGCTTCTTCTTATTACCCCATCCAATAAAGATAATATTTTTAGAGGGGAAAAAAAACAGGAACATTAAACGAAAGCATTGTTTATCGATTGTGGACAAAGGGATGCATCTTCCCCTTCTCTAAGAAGGATGACCTCGGATTAGCCAAGAACTCCCGAGGTATAGCCCTTACATCAATAGGGGACAAGATATACAATGCTCTACTACGCAACCGCATGGAACCCAAAATTGAGAACATATTTTGGAAGAACCAAAATGGCTTTCGGAGAAATTGATCCACGACATCTCAAATTTAAACTATTCGTCAAATTATTTCAGGTGTACGTGCAAAAAAACCTATAGGCAATAATATTATTTGTCAACTTCTCCAAGTCCTTTCACTCCATGCACAGAGGGGAGATGGAGCAAATACTACTCACCTACGGCCTACCCAAAGAAACCGTTGCAACCATAATGATGCTAAATAAAAACATAAAAGTAAAAGTCCGCTTCCCGGATGAAGACACAGGCTACTTCGACATTGTAGCAGGTGTGCTGCAAGGAGACACATTAGCCCCATACCTCTTTATCATCTTTCTGGACTACGTGCTTAGAACGTCTATTGATAAAATGAAAGACAACAGTTTCAAGCTGACAGAGGAAAGAAGCAGATCATACCCCTCACATACAATTACGGACGCGGACTACGATGATGACATAGCACTTCTAGTAAATATACTTGTCCAATCCGAAACCTTTCTACATAGTCTGGAACGAGCAGCTGCTGGCATAGGCCTCCATGTCAATGCACACAAGATAGAATACTTGTGCTTTTATCAAAGAGGCGACATCTCCACACTAAACGGTAGTTCTCTGAAACTAGTAGACAAGTTCACCTACGTAGGAAGCAGTGCCTCATCAAATGAGACAGACATCAACACGTGACTAGCAATGGCATGGAAAGCTATCGATTGGCTATCGATCATATGGAAGTCAGACCTGACCAATAAAATAAAGCAGTTTTTTTCCAAGCAGCGGTCATGTCATGGATGCGGTACATCGATGCTAACTAAACGTATGGAGAAAAAGCTTGACGGCAATTACACAAGAATACTGCGAGGAATATTAAACTAGTCCTGGAGGCAGCACCTCAAAAGGCCGCAGATGTACGGCCACTTACCCCCTATCATGAAAACTATCCAAGTTAGACGAACTAGACCTGTGGGACACTGCTGGTGAAGTATGGACGAACCCATAAGTGACATACTCCTGTGGACCTCTTCACATAGACGGGCACAGGCAGGACGACTAACTAGAACCTATATACAACAGCTGTGTACCGATACAGGATATAGCCTTGAAGACCAACCGGGAGCAATGGAAGAAAGAGATGGGTGGCAAGACAGTGTCAGGGAGATCCGTGCTGGCGGTGCGACATGATGATGACTGTTTATCGATAACGTAAAAAGTATTTTTAAAACGAAATCTTTTCATATTTCTTAGAAAAAAACATGAATTTTTAAATCGCGTAAAGGAAACATTATATATATATATATATATATGTGTGTGTGTGTGGGTGAGTGTGTATGTATGTGTGTGTGTGTGTGTGTGTGTAATAAAATGATTCTTTACGAGATGAACAAATATTTTTTTCATTTGACTCAATACGTAATATTTCCCACCCAAAATAACGACATATTTTAAATTCTTTTTATTGTTATATTTTTATGGGGTCCAAAATAGTAGATTTCCAGAATGCATTTGTTTATCATTGTAACTCAAAAGGAAATTTAGAACTGAATTTAAATGTTTGTCATATTTTTTTAAAAAATCTTTAGAAAAATAGAATTTTGATAACGTTTCCATCAACTCACGATTTTCGGCTTAAATTTCTAAAAATAATATTTTCATTGTAAACAAAAACAAATCTTTACATTTGGGAATATTGTAATGAACGAATTCTTAGATTTTTCATCATTAAATTTTTACTGAGTAAATCAATAGTTTTTAAGTGGTTTGGTTTGGTTGTTTTTATGGCATATCAACCATTGTACGAGGATCATTAAATGAGTTTCCAGACTTTTTTCGTATGGGCACTTTTATTGATAGTACACACATGAAACTCTAGTCCCCTTCGAAGTAATCTCCTCCGGATGCAATGGATTTGTTGTACCGTTCCAACAACTTCTGTAAGGCCCCATGGAAATCCTCTTGTGTGAGCGTGTCAATGACCTTCGTAACAGACTCTTTCATTTCCTCAATTGTCTCATAAAGACAGCCTCTGAGCTTAGTGAATAAGCAAAGGTCACAAGGAGCAAGATCTGGACTATTGGGAGGGTGAAGAACTGTCTTGATGCCCACCTTAGTCAAATAGTCTGAGACAAGGATGGAGTTGTGGACTGGAACATTGTCCAGCTGGAAATGCCATTGAACCAATTGAAGAGTGCTGGCCTCTTTCGACGGAATCTCTTCCTGAACTCTCTTAAAACCTCAACATAGAAACCATAACCCTAATCGTTTGGCCAATCAACTCTGGTGTATTGACTTCCTTACTCCTCCCACACCTCTCATCATCCCTCACAGACTCCCTGCCGTCCTTGAATCTCTTATGCCACTCAAAAGCTGATGCTCGCTTCATGCAAGATTGTCGATGATCAGGCTGAAGCATTCCATACGTTTTTGTGGCATTTTTCTTTTCAAGTTAGTGTTGTCACGTCCAGATTGCATTTCTGAAATTCCCCAGCTTTGACAATCAGGCTTTAGTAGGGTGTATTCCAATTGCTGCTGTAGCTTTTCATTTGAAGCTGAAATAATAAGAATTGGTCAGTCATCTCATAAGATGTATAGCAATAACATGCTGAATTTTTAAGGGTCTACGATAATTTTGAATGTCTGTACAAAAAATCTGGAAACTTATTGAAGGCAAAACGTACGTTATTTTAAACCAATCCACTTTATATATAAATATTAAATATTTATGAATTTGTAAACTCATTTTTTTTACTACTTTTTTAAAATAGCCTAAGTTCGTTTTTTGTACACAATTAAATAGATTCATATATTGTCATATATGTCACAATTTTATATCGGTCGTTTGTTTACAAAGTTTTAGGTAATTTGCTGGTAATTTTATATTTAAATGAGTTTCAAATATTTGTTTGCACACTAGTATTGCTATCTTTTCTACAATGTTAAATGGTTTCGATTAGAGCTTACTCTTATAATTCTATTAAATTGAAAAGATTTTTGCAGATGGTAAAAGTGGTTACAAGTATGGCTATTTTTTTGTATAGCCACATAATACATATACATGCGGAAGCAAAACCAACAATAATGACGAACGAACACAGTTCTTTAGAAAAAATATACCTCTCACACTTTATTCGAAATTGTTGCGAAAGGGTTGTGAAAGGGTTATGTGTGAGATGTGAGTTAGAGACTGAAGAAACTGCAAAATATTGATCCCCAGTTCCTTTGTCTTTAGCAGCACATTTTTCTCGTTCTGCTTGGCTGCTCAATCTGGGGTCCTGAGGGCCCATAGCCCTCTGCTGGGTGCTGGTTCTATCTACAGCATCTTATCACCAACTAACTGACCCCAACTAACCGAACCTGTCTGTGGCACCGGGTTATATAATTGTTTGACTCCCACCTGCTTCTTGTGGGCGTCACATCTGCACCCCATTCAACCCGTCCACAGTCAAGGCTATACCCTGATATCCTCGACCGGATGCACCTGTTCCTTGATTAACGGCTGGTTCGAAGGTCAATATGTTACATATTCAAAGCCAGTTATTCTATTCCACACCATTTATTTGCAATCAGTCAAATGGTTTCAAGTATTGCTATGCAATAATGATAATTCAATTTAAGCAAACATTTAAATAGTTCCAAGAATTACTATTCAACACTAATGAATCTACAGAACATTATTCATTTGTTTGCACAGAGTTAAATTGTTCCAAGTATTGCTATGTATCACTAACAAGTGAATTAACATTATTCATTTGTTCATACTCAGTTAATTGGCCAAACATCTCTATTTGCCTCATAGATTAGGACCTAATCAGGTGCTACCACTCCAGGTCAAAGAGAAACTAGGAGCAATGGCAATAGATAGGTATCCCACATAACCTAAAGCTCACTATCAGATTGTTTGATGTCATATCCAGAAAACACTTTGGGCGTGGGATTTATACCCCTCAGCAGAGATGCAGTCAGTGTAATAAATAGCTCTAGTGGACTGGGCTATTTTACGGGAAAATGAATAATTTTGAAAAATCAGCAAATTTTAATTTAAGGTTTTACTTGAACACACTTTACTAATTTTTCGAAAATTATTAATTAAAGTCATGTTTTCTAAGTGAGCAAGAACAGTAAACAATATTGGAGACAAAATAAAGAAAAAAAACCCCGAAAACCAAAGCAAAATAGATTTAAAAAAATATATGAATAATAGAATAAAAGAAAATAAGGAAGATATTTTAAATCTTTCACCAGATTATATCGGAATGCATGTTTTTATAAAATGATTTAAATATAAACTGGAAAAAGAAAAAGAAAAATTCATAAAATTTAAGAATACTTTCATTTAATAGAAGAAATCTTTCAACTACAAACAAGGACAATTTTTTAATTCTTAGTTTGTACTTTTTTCTTTTCTATTTCATTTACTGGGGCTTCTAAAATTCTTTTAGTGCTGTCATGGATCGGGTATTGCCGCTAATATATATATATATATATATATATATATATATATATATATATATATATACGTTGTGCCTTCAATAAGTTTCCAGACTTTTTTGTACAGGCATTCGAAATTGTCGTAGACACTGGGAAATTCAGTGTGTTATTGCTATACATCTTATGAGATGACTGACCAATTCTTATTATTTCAGGTTCAAAGGAAAAGCTACAGCAGCAATTGGAATACACCCTACTAAAACCTGATTGCCACAGCTGGTGAATTTCGAAAATGCAACATGGACGTGAGGACACTTTTGAAGAACAATATGCAATAAAATTGTGTTTTAAACTTAAAAAGAAAAATACCACAGAAACGTATAGAATGCTTCAGACTGCTCATCGACAATCTTGCATGAATAGAGCATCAGTTTTTGAGTGGCATAAGAGACTCGAGGAAGACAGGGAGTCTGTGAGGGATGATGAGAGGTGTGGGAGGAGTAAGGAAGTCAATACACCAGAGTTGATTGACCAAAGAGTTAGGGTTAGGCTTACTATGTTGAGGTTTTAAGGGAGTTCTGGAAGAGATTTCGTTGGAAGAGGCCAGCACTCTTCAAATCGGGTCAGTGGCATTTCCAGCTGGACAATGTTTCAGTCCATAATTTCATCCTTGTCTCAGACTATTTGACTAAGGTGGGCATCAAGACAGTCCCTCACCGTCCCTATAGTCTAGACCTAGCTCCCTGTGACTTTAGGTTATTCCCTAAGCTCAAAGGCTGTCGTTATAAGACAATTGAGGAGATGAAAGAGGCTGTGACGAAGGTCATTGACACGCTCACACAAGAGGACTTCGATGGAGCCTTGCAGAAGTTGTTGGAACGGTACAACAAGGGCATTGCATCCGGAGGAGATTACTTCGAAGGGGACAAGAGTTTCATGTGTGTACAATCACTATGAGTGCCCATACGTAAAAAGTCTGGAAACTTATTTAATCATCCAATATATATATATATATATATATATATATATATATATATATATATATATATATATATATATATATAAGGATCACTTATCGCCTCTATATTATCTCTAAGGTTAGAAACAGAAAGTCACCTATTGCGTTTTCTTCAGAGTCTACGTTATCCTAAATTTGTAATATATACTCTCCACTGATATTGAGCACTTTTATTCGTAAATGGTATTTTGTGTGTGGATGGGATTGCGTATTTCATGTCCTTGAGTTGGTGTCATCTGGTCATAGTCTAAAGGAAAAAAAAATTTCTTTCGGCTTCATCCCAAGCAAAATACACAATATATAAGCGTCCTTAGATATCATTATCATCTTCGTGGTCTAAATGATCACTATTTTGCATTGAATTAACGGTATTCACAAGAACAGATATTCCAAAGTAAAATCAACCTTTATGTTGTCAATAATTTAAGCCAATAACGTACAAAGGCACCCACAAACACAAATATTCATTATATATATATATATATATATATATATATATATATATATACTATTTATCCAACTCCTTCGAACGAGGAGAAAATGACACACATTTCATTTTTGAGCGGAATGAATTTGGTTTAAAATTGGAGTATTCCTTCATCTAGATCCGTTACCATACCAACGTTAAAGAACTTAGATTGCTCAACTTTTCAACCATAGCTGGGAGTAAAATTCTTGGATTCATATCTTTACCAAATATATTAGAGCTATGTAAAATGAAAACAGTCTCGTCCAGGATTTGAACTCAGTTCACCGTATCAGTTTCCCTCTAGAATAACTATTACACCACGGGCGTTTCCCCCCCCCACACATGTACTTATTCACGCATATACACAACATGCGTGAGTCAGGTAAATTAGTAGGGTGTTTGTTAATAAACATTTACAATTCAATTTTATTCCTTCCTGATCGATGTACTTAGTTAAGAGCTAAATATTCATTATACAGATCAAACAACATAAAATGGGTCTAATAGTTGTATACAGGGATTTGAACTAATTTATTCATATATAACGTAAGATATATGTCTAAACATATCTACTGGTTTGTATGAATAAATTTAGATGTGCTGGATGCGTAACAAGGTAGTATAAGTAAAAGAAAACTGGTTTTCTGCTCGCATTCTTGTTATAGTGTCAAGGATAAAAGAGTCTAGTCTGTCTTACGATCTAATCAGTAAGTAGTGCGAAGGAGATGAATTCATGCCTACCCAAAAAGAAGGAAATGAAACTCACGACTTGAAATGGGATCACCAAGACCATTTCCTACGACACTAAACGTTAAAACAATCATGCTTACCACACACACACACACACACACACATATATATATATATATATATATATATATGGACTGAAAAGTCAGCTGTGCCCTTAAGGTTGCTTTTTGCGATTCGATTTCTTCTGCAGAAAAGTGGTAGTCACGATATATATATATATATATATATATATATTATATATATATATATATATATAATATTTGGAAAAGTATATTTTGGCAGTAAGCCAGTCGACAAATACGACCACAACATATGTTTCCGAAATTGCTTGCCTAATTTTCAGTCAATCCTGCGTCAATTCATCTACGTCCGAAAATTACGTATGCAATTTAAGATACATATGTTGTTCAACTGGCCAACTTCCAAAATATACTCTACCAAATATATATATATATATATATAAGTCTTATCGTCATCATCATCATCATCATCATCATCATCATCATGTCGTGCCGCTACCACGGATATCTCTCACCCTCTCTCGCCACATCTCCCTATCGTTTATCGCCTCTGGCAGGCCTTCAGGGCTACATCCCGTATCCTCACATAGCTGCTGAATGTATGTTCAAGCTGGTCGTCCTACTTTTGACCTGCTATATCTCGGAGTTCATAGGAGTACATCACTTTTGAGTTCGTCCCTGCTTCTCCAGCAGTGTCCTGCATGTGTGCTTCGTCTAGCTCGGATAGGTTTCGTGATGGGAGGCAGGTGGCCGTATAGTTGGTGCCTTGTGGGGTGTTGCCGCCAGGACTTATTTAATATTGCTCGCAGCATTCTTTTGTAATTGCCGTCTAGCTTCTTCTCCAGCCGTTTTATTAGCGTCCAAGTAGTGCATCCATACAGCAGTATCGATTCGACCGCTCCCTGGAAGAAACTGCGTTTCATTTTATCAGTCAGGTCAGATCCCCATTTGATCGATAGCCTATCCATAGCTGTCCATGCCTTCGTTAGCCGCGTGTCGATGTCATTTTAGGTTGATGAGACGCTGCTTCCAAGGTAGGTGAATTTGTCTACAAGTCTCAGAAAGGTTCTGTCTAGTGTGGAGATGTCGCCTGTTTGATTATAGAACATATATTCGTTTTGTGGGCATTGGCCTCTATGCCAATGCCGGCGGCGGCTCGTTCCAAACTATGCAGTAGTGTTTCGGCTTGGTTGGGTGTATTTGCCAGTATCGCTATGTCATCGGCGTAGTTGGCGTCTATAATTGTTTTTGCGGGCTACCTTCTGCTTCTTTTCTTTGTCAGCTCGAAGCCTTTTTCTCTGATTTTATCAATCGATGTTCTAAGCACGCTATCTAGACAGATGATAAAGAGGTATGGGGCTAGCGTGTCCCCTTGTAGTACTCCTGCTACAATGTCAAAGTATTCTGTGTCTCCATCTGGTGAACGTACTTTCACTTTGGTGTTTCTATATAGAATCGTTATTGCTGCTAAAGTTTCTTTAGGTAGGCCGTATGCTTGTAGGATTTGTTCCATCTTTCCTCTGTGAATGGAATCGAAGGCCTTGGTAAAGTCGACAAATAGTAATGTCGCTAGTAGGTTTTTTGCCCGTACGCCTTCAAGGATTCTACGTATGATCAATATTTGTGAGGTCGTGGATCTATTTCTTCGGAAGCCATTTTGGTTTTTCCTAAGGATGTTGTCGATTTTGGGTTCTATGCGGTTTCGTAGTTGGCCATTGTAGATTTTAGCTGCTATGGATGTAAGTGTTATGCCTAGGTAGTTCATGGCTGATTCGAGGTCACCCTTTTTAGGGAAGAGAAGGATGCATTCCTTTATCCATCTGTCTATCGGATTTTGATTTTAGACTGCGTTGCATTGTCGGAGCAGTATGTCGTCGAATTGTCTGGTCTTCCATACATCTGGGGGGATCTCGTCAAACCCTGCAGCTTTCCTATTTTTAATTTTTCTAAGAACCGAGTTGAGTTCTTCTTGAGTGAACGGTCCTAGTTTAATTTCCAGTTGTTTACTCATTATTCTGGTGATTGGTTCATGCGTTACTTTCGGTGGGTTTCCTAGTAGATTTTCGAAATGCTGTTTCCACAGTTTTTTCTTTCCAGTTGGTTTGCAGCTTTCAGTTTTGCTTTGGCTGTGCTCTTCCTTCTACTTACTTCGTTTATTGTTTGAAAATTAGATAGATAATATATATATATATATATATATATATATATATATATATATATATATATATATATATATATATATACAACAGTCGGTCACAGTAAGGTAATAAATTTATTTCCATCCTGTTAAAAGCATCGATATAAATCAATGCTCGAAAAAAAATTAACAGGACCTCTTCAACCAGACAGAGGAAAAAAAAACAATTTTTTTTTCTCTTTTCTTTGTCTCGTTGTAAATTTATTTTATTTCTTGTTGGATCTGAAGAAGTCCTGTTAATTGTTTTTAGAGCATTGATTTTTATCAATGCTTTTAACAGAACGGAAATAAATTTATTATCTTAAAGTGACCGATTGTTTTTTATTTTTATAAAAAGAATAATTTGCTGTGTGGATTTTATTTACGTTGAGCTCTTTACACGGATTATTTAATTTAATATTCTATTTTTGAATATTTCATTTGCCCTGATTGGAATTGTTCCCTATTCCGGATTTACTGGATGGAATAATATCTTATATATATATATATATATATATATATATATATATATATATATATATATAAACAGAATAAAGTGTACTATGTGTAACATTTTGAATGGCTTTGTTTAATTATGTGAGTGCATAAGATAAGCAAAATGATGTTCTTTTGGCAGAATATGTGAAGAGCCCATAAAATAGCTGAAAAATGGCCACTGAATACATGTGGATATACATTAAGAATAGCTGCACAGTGCACACAGAAGGAGTATTTATATTTCTATAAAAGATCTATAGTCACTAAGGTGCAAAAAACATTTTGCTAAAATCCTCGCAAATACACATTCTCAGGCCGAATCCAAACTGAATAGTAAAGTAAGGTCACTCTTATAAGTGACGTTCTTTCATGGACTCCAGGATATAAATACATTACTTTTAGTCAACGAGCTAGGACTTAAATACATCAGCTCTTTATAAACATTTGATTCAGTCTAAAGAACTACCAGGAGGGATGAATGATTGGGACGGATAGTGAGATAGATAGATAAATAGATTTTGAGAGAGAGAGAAAGTGAGAGAGAGAGAGTGTGTGAGAGAGAGAGAGCGAGAGTGAGTGAGAGAGTGGGTGAATTTTGTTCTGTCAGGGTGACTTGATGGTGATGATTTAACCGAGCAGGTTATTAATATGTATTTGTTAAGGTTAATTGCAAAATCACATCTTATCTAGAGTGTAATTAATAGCAAAAATAATTTGTAAACATTTACCGGTTCAAGTAATTATTTTTAATAGTAATAATTTATATATTATCATATGGCTTCAAGTCACTGTTTCTATTTTATAATAATAATCATTGATTTTGCCGATGTCTATCTAACTTGCACCCACATATTATTTCTTGAATCCTCAAATATCCAATAATTATATATACATATATATATGTATTGATGCGTTCGTGGTGTAATGGTTATTGTCAGTAGGCTAGACTCGAAAACCAATCTAGGAGAAAGAAAACTGAATTCAGACCTGTTAAACTCCACTTAGAATGTTGGCTTTGTGTCAGATCCTGTTCTTGCAGAGGAGTCGATATATATATATATATATATATATATATAAAATTCCGGGTACAGGAAAATTTATACAAAATAATTAGCAAAGACACCATTGGCATTAACAGTAGGGTAACTCAAATAAAATAAAACAAACGAAGGCCTTTTCGTCCAGCACTTTTCAAGTTTTTAATACACCGGAAAATTGTATAAAAACGGGGTATACAATGTATAATTTAGATTGCCAGACTAGAGGTGAAAAAAAAGACACCAAGTCCCCCCAGTACCTAGCAGTTCCCCAAATATATTTAAAGTATGATTGTTTAACTGCCTGCATAGAGAGGGGCGATTCATAGAAATATAAATCGCCTATAGAAATTTAAGATGGAATTTATCTCTAACTCTATGCAGGACTGAGAAACAATCATCTTCATAACTGGTTCAGCAGCTATTTATAGTAAGCAAATGCTCACCAATAGCTGAATCTATTTCCTATGACGATAACCATTACACCAAGAAAAAGGAAAGTTCTCATTTAGGACCAAATGTACTTCACTTAAAAAAGTACTTTGTGTCATATTCTGCCTGTGTCCGAAGGGTTAGATAAATACATATTTATTATTTCAAAACACATTTTTTTTATATAAAATGGAACGTAGCAGGTAGTACCATTCCTAGTTGAAGTAAAACTAAAGTAAATAGTAATGTAGGTCGACTCCCTGTTCAAATACACCAGAAAAAGTGTTTCACCATCGTCCACAGTTTAATTTCATTTTCAGCACTTAGACTAAACGGATGAATGAACAAGATGCAATTGACAAAAAAAAAAGTCTGGAAACTTATCTAATGATCCTTGTATGAAATATTTTCCATAAACCATTAATTAACAATGAGTAAGCGATGCATTTATAATTACAAAATGCTTTATTTAATTCCTCCAACTATTTGGATCGGTTGGCTACCATGCTAAGTAATTCTCCTAGTTGCTATACTTGATAGAATTCATCTCCTCCTCAAGTAACTGCAAACATCACATTAAAATTTCAAGTAAAATACTAATCCACTGTAATATAAATAAAATTACTGGGTAGAACATAGATGTAAGTATTCTATAAATAATGCAGATTTAGAGAGCTACTCATAGTGTAACTGTTAGCGTCGTACGAAACGGATTCAGCCACACGAGTTCAAATCCTGAAAGAGGCTGTTTGTATTTCACAGCACGCTAAAACCTGTGAAAAGTACGAATCAGACAATTAACTCCAGTTATAGCGCGGAGGTGAGGTTTGCAAATATATAATCTGTAGAAGAAAATTTGATTTAAGAAAATTTTAATCATAAGTTAGTCCAGGATTCTAACTTATAATACGATAAGATTCTAACTTATAAAATGGCGAAAACATGGAAGTCTGAAAAGAAGATTTGTACCTTTTAGTTAATTTCATGAAAGCTCTTCGTAAATACCATATACTCCTGCCAAAAAATATATGATACAAACTATATATATATATATATATATATATATATATATATAATTCAATAAGGGGAAATGTTATATTCAAACGTTTAAAACGATAAAACATTAAAGGGAACATTTCGTCTGGTATTCTTCTATAGCAACGACACAAATCGTTTAAAATAGTAAAAATCCAGTACAAGTGGGGTAGAATCAAGAAACAAAATTTTTGAGAGGAGGTAAAAACCCTAAACTCTACCAATTCCAACAAGCCTCCCTAAATTAACAAAGTCTGTAAAATGTTCCTTGTCTGTCAGCACAAGAAAGCGCTAAATAGCGTAATTGCAACGGCTTCGGGAACGGTGAGATGCGTCTTGCACTCAGCCTTGTGCCAGAGACAGAAATTTTCAACTGAATAGTTCATCCAGCATATATAACGCTCGCAAAACTGATCACAGATACCCGATTCTTGTGCTCGTGAAAACCTGGATGTAATTTCTTGGGACCGTCTAAGATATTCTCGTGGGACCTGCTGCTTGTTCGAGTACTCCTACCTATATTTGGTATCACACACACACACACACACACACACACACACACACACATATATATATATATATATATATATATCAGTAATATCCAGTCAGCGACCGAAGAAATGGGAGTGGATTATTCGTGTATACAATGTATGAGGAATTTATATAAATCTATGGGAGTGCTCGATGTATGGCTATTGTAATATATTCCCAACTTATGATATTCGTTGAAATATACATGGAGTTTATTTTTACACTGTTTAGTCGGTTGGGGCTGTAGAATACACCGACTGCATCTCTGCAGAAGGGTAAGACTCCCCAAGGAGTGTCCTGATATGACACTAAACAATCTGATGGTGAGACTCCCGTCATGCTGGAACTTTGGGGAATGCTTAGTGTCCCTTCATTGCCATCGCTCTAAGGTCCACTTTGACCTTGAAAGGTAGCACCTGATTGGGTCTTATCTATGGGTCAAACAGAACTAAACTGCGTACTTATTCTAAACTGAATGACTTGAAATAGAACTGGTTTCATATTTAAACTGCGTACTTCTGTTAAACTGAACTGCTCGAAATAGAACTGTAAACAGCCTTCTTACGTTAACTGAATTGTTGGAAATAGAACTGTTCATTTGTATAAAATGTATTTGGCATTAAATAACCTACAAAGTATTATATACCATAAAACCCAAACAAAAAATGTTTTGTTCTATCATTACAACTTACTCTCGTCTCATCTGTACCGATGTGGCTGTTGGTGAGGCTTAGCACACGCTGTCTGTATCCTAGAGAAACGGATGCCCCTCTAAATAAGCGTGTCCTGGGTATGACACTAAACTGAAGACTCAATTCCTTGAGATCTAGGGTGTGTAAATTACCCTTTCATTACAATTACTGTCTGATCATCTCTCAACCGGACACCAATACCTGTTAAGATGCCATGAATAGTTTAAAGCGATCTGTTTTTAAATTGTTTCTATCTGATAGGACAATTAGAAGAAAAAAAAAAAAAAAAAGAACAAAAGAAAAAGCGTCCCCAAAAAACTGTGAAATACCAACACAAAAAATGTATATATGAACGTACAATGAACGTGGTTACCTAACTTCTAGGCATGAAATAATTCAAGACTGGTTGCCTCTAAAATCAATCAATCAATCTGTACTGAAATTTTGATATTGTCCGCGTCTAAAAGATTTTCAAAAACCGCTGAGATCTTTAATCGATATCTCAAAAAATCCACTGTATAATGCATTTTGTAATTCTTGAGCTTAATATTCATTTTAGAGGAAAGCGTACGTAACAAACAGAACGTCACTTAAAGGTGCCTGTGGTGTAATGGTTATCGTCGTAGGAAATGGACACAGCGACACGAGTTCAAATCCTGGGCGAGACTGAATGCATTTCACATAGCACTAATACCCTTGCGAAAGGTATGAATCCAATTATATTCCCTCCAATTATGGGTAAATAGTAGGGCAGACTAGGTTCTTCAGCCTTTGTGGGGCAAGTAGTCTAGGAGAAGGAAAATTCTGAATTTAAATCTGTTAAACCCCACTTAAAAATTGACCTTGTGTCATATCCTGCCAGAGAGGAGTGGTTGGGTAAATAGATCACTTAAATTGCTTTTCGTGTACTGATGATTCCGTAGGTCTTTTACCGTTATCTAAACAGCCTCATGGTTAAAATGTCTTTTGTCTATCCAAGTCTAGCCTGCCTTGATTTCCCGAAATATTCTTTAAATTGCAGTCACTCAACACGAACAGATTTCATTTTACTTTATTAAAGAATGCATAGTAAGGAAGTTTATTTCTTTAATACGAATGGACGACACCGAACGTGATATTTAGGATAGTGGGAATGCATGTCCATTTCCTACCTCAAGTCAAAGCTTAATTATCCAAATACGAAAATTACTCGAGGGAAGCCAGAGGAAACAGCGGGAGAAATATTGTGATACAAAAGAAGAAAGACTAGCAAATTAGTCCGAATGAACCAATGAACAACCGTCACGGATTGTTCTTTATTTATGTCGTGACAATGTCCAATATATATTTCTTATCATTCATAGTCACCCCAAAGTCGTGCTGAGTACGCATCGAGAAATAGTACATCACTTCCTTCTCTTTTGGTTGGTAATTCTTCTTGCTTTCTGTCTCTCTAATATAAATCTAGGCCATCTTAGAATAGTACTATAGAGTATATATCTTAGAATTCTCTGTCTATCGGCAGGTTTCATAATATGGAATTTTATGAGATTGTACTGAAGTAGACCTCATTGAATTAAACAACATCATCATCATCATGTCGTGCTGGTAGCACGGATATCCCTGACCCTCTCTCACCACTTTTCCCTATCGTTCATCGCCTCTGGCAGGTCTTCTGGACAACATCCCGCATTCTCACATAGTTGCTGAATGTATGTTCGTGCTGGTCGTACTGCTTTTGCACGGCCATGTGTGGGGGTCCATAAGAGTACATCACTTATGAGTTCGTCCCTGCTTCTCCAGCAGTGTCCTGCATGTCTTGTTCGTCTAGCTTGAATAGTTTTTGTGATATGAGGCAGGTGGCCGTGCAGTTAGTGTCTTGTGGGGTGTTTCCGCCAGGACTTGTTCAAGATTGCACGCAGCATTCTTGTGTAATTGCCGTCTAGCTTCCTCTCGAACCGTTTTGTTAGAGTCCATGCAGTGCATCCATATAGCAGTATCGATACGACCGCTGCCTGGAAGAATCTGCGTTTCATTTTATCGGTTAGGTCTGATTTCCATATAATCGATATCCTATCGATAGCTGTCCATGCCTTCGTTAACCTCGTGTCGATGTCCTTTTCGGCTGATGCGACGCTGCTTCCTAGGTAAGTGAATTTGTCTACTAGTTTAAGAGGAGTTCCATCTAGAGTGGAGATGTCACCCGTTTGATTATAGCACATATATTCCGAATTAAACATAATGATATAATAAGGACAAAATAAGTTAGATATCTTTTGTCCGTCGTGTATTTCTTCATGTATCAATCTATCTGGGTGCCTGATGTGGTGTAATGTTTAATTAATTTAGTTTGTAGACCAGAGAATACTATCGTACTTGTAGTGTTATGTACCAATTAAGTTGGTCTTAATAAATATGTGTGAGGTTATCTATCTACGGAGGTAAATCAGATCGTCGGTCATTAAATTATAAAAAATCATGTTTTTCTCTATAAAAACTTGGTCAATCCCGAAGAAGGAGATTTTGCGGAGAGAGATGACTTTTGCCTTTGGGACGCAGGACTTTTGAAACGTGAATGGGCTGATTTAACTGATGCACTTACCAAAATAACCCAGATAGTTTATCGGGATACGATGCTATTTGGTGAAGCGACAAACCAAATCCATCTGTAAGAAGTGCACCTGCTTCTTTTCTCGCAGAAAATTAAAAAATACGACGCAGTAAATACATTTCTAATTCAAGAAGTTTTTGTCATTTGATTCGTTATATCTCGACCCTCTCAATTTCGAATTTCTGTGAAGATGATATTCCTTAAGTCGAGATCATTTTTTGTTCAAATGGACTTGAGGATAATTTTTCTTTCTCAATTCAATCTCTCGGTGCGTTTACGTATGAGCAGACATCAAAGTCTAACGACTTTCTGACTGCGTCCTCAATTCAAGTACTCTCACGCCCACCACTCACGTATATATATATATATATATATATATATATATATATGTGTGTGTGTGTGTGTGTGTGTGTGTATGTGTGTGTAAAGTATTATTTGACGTTCGAGTGTGTTGATTTCGTAATGTTTCCCGTATTTTTACTTAATTTAATGAATACTGACAATTTGTTCAGATTCAAATCCGTACTTTACTTGAAAATATTTCTTTCCACTTTCGCTATACAGAAGTATATATATATATATATATATATATATATATATATATATATATATATATATTTATATATATATATGTGTGTGTGCGTGTGTGTGTGTGTGTGTGCGCACGCGCGTGCCTGTGTCTAAAATTATTCATATTACATTGGAACATGTGCAAAAAAAGAGTGAAAAAACAACTATACAAAATATAAATATCTACGTGAATTGAGCAAGATTCCTTAACCTCTTGGCCTCGAATAACCCTTGTCGGGTTGATTTTATATTAAGATCAACCAATCAATAAATCATCAAAAACTTTAACGTATATGCCATAATCTAAACCGCATTGAAGTCAAATTTTATCCAAATCAGATACTTAATTAGGCTTAATGTCTAGACTAGCTAAGGTAAAATTTTCTCTAACCATTGTGCAGTGACACTTCTACATATTCCGATTTTGATAGTAGGATTGTAAAACTTGTATAACATAGTAATAAATAATAACTAATTATCCCCCGCCAAAAATCATAAAATCCTGATATCTTGTTATCACGGACATATTTACGTTTCCAACAAGTCATCACCGTCTGTGTTACATTATAAATTAGCTGTGTCTATTATTTGAGAAGTAGTGTGGAATTTTCAAAAGTGAATTAGAAATCGTGTTAGCCTCAGTCGATGATGCCGAGATCAATTTGAGAACTTGACTGCAATTGGAAAACCTCAGTCATGTGATCAAAAAATTCTAGAGGCTAGGAAAATATTGTGAATTTTAATCAGTTAGTTTTGAGGCGTTGTGACCATACATGAGAGAAAATATTTTGGAATTTTTCCATTCATGGACCACAGGCCTAGCTTCTTGAATATTGTAGCGAAATATTAAAGGAAATATATCTAAGATAAGAAATTAATAAAATAAGTATATGCATAAAAGTACCTCGGTATTAATTCTTCCCGGGAAAACATGTCTCCGTATTTTTCCTATTAATAAAACAGAGCAGAGCCCTCAAAAATAGAAAGAAAAGAAGCCATTGAAAGAGGCAACGTGGAATGCGAAGTGATCATCGCTATTGTGGGAAGTGGTTAGCAAAGTTACGTGGTGCCTTCAATAAGTTTCCAGACTTTTTTGTACAGGCATGTAAAATTGTTGTAGACTCTTGAAAATTCAGTATGTTATTGCTATACATTTTATGAGATGACTGACCAATTTCTATTATTTCAGCTTCAAATGAACAGCTACATCAGCAATTGGAATACACCCTACTAAAGCCTGATTGTCGCAACTGGTCAATTTCAAAAATGCAATCTGGACGTGTGGACACTTTAGAAGAATGATATGCAGTAGAATTATGTTTAAAACTTGGAAAAATACCACAGAAACTTATGGAATGCTTCAGACTGCTTTTCGGCCATTTTGCATGAATCGAGAATCAGTTTTTGAGTGGTATAAGAGATTCAAGGAAGGCAGGGAATCTCTGATGAGAGGAGTGGGAGGAGTAAGGATGTCAATACACCAGAGTTGATTGGCGAAAGGGTTAGGGTTAGGGTTAGGGTTACAATGTTGAGTTTTTAAGGGAGTTCAGGAAGAGATTCCGTCGGAAGAGGCCAGCACTCTTCAAATCGGGTCAGTAGCATTTCCACTAGGACAACACCCCAGTCCCCAACTCCATCCTTGTCACTGAGTATTTGACCAAGATAGGCATCAACACAGTTGATCACCCTCCCTATAGCACAGAGCTTGCTCCCTGTGACTTAAGGTTATTCCCTAATCTCAGAGGTTGTTGTTATGAGACATTTGAGGAGATGAAAGGGGCTGTGACGAAGGACATTGACACGCTCACACAAGAGGACTTCCATGGGCCATGCAGAAGTTGTTGGAACGGTACAACTAGTGCATTGCAGCCGGAGGAGATTACTTCGAACGGGTCTACAGGTTTATGTGTACTATCAATAAAAGTGCCCATACGAAAAAAAGTCTGGAAACTTATTTAATGATCCTCGTATTATCTTCATAATTATAACCAGCAATGACAAGCCCACCGCTCTATACCTTAAACTATACGTCATTTAATATTTCATTGAATTACCTTTAATTTGTTTTGAGTAGTAGGATCTTGTGTTGGATCTTATTCTAATATCCTTCAATTTGTTATCTAGCATTTCTTGAGATTTTTTCAGATATTTTCTGCGTTCAAAGTAAAAAAAAATAGGAATGAATAGAATAGAATAAAAATAGAAATAGAAATAAAATGTCAATTTTTCCAAAACTTTCTCTTTATGCACTTTTACACATTATGCTGTAATGATAAGGCCCATTAAACCGCATTTCCCGTGTAACATACGGAGATTAAACAGTGTGAAATGTACAATTTATATTCTGTCATGATGTCTTCCAAAGTGAAACTAAATTTCCTATTCTTCCGCAAATAAGTTATCAAAAACAATAAATACAAAAAACCAAAAAAAACCAAAAAAACAAAAAAAAAAAACAAACAACAAAACCCAAAAACAAAAGCAGAACAAAATAAAATAAAGAGAAACCGTCTAAGGCCTTTGTAAGATTTCCCTGGAATTTTGGAAACAATGCCATTGGAAAATTTGGAATCACACTAATATAGAAGAAAAATGGAGAAAAGAGTGTTGTTCTAGTAGGTTAAATAAGTACTTTGATAGAATATTTGTGAATTACTTTTTAAGTTCATATATATAAAACTGATAAATGTATTTGTTTTGGGGCCATGTAAATGGAGAATTTTTCAATGAAAAATCTAAACGTATTTATGATGAGTTATACCGGTCTGCGTAAAATTTGAAATGCTATCACTTCGTATTTTTTGACAAGCTTGTTTTAATATTAGATAGCTCTAATAATGGAGATCAAAATAACATTAGATTGCTTCTAGATATATCTACTGAAGAAAAATGTAATATGCATTTTATATAAACACTGAATAATCATAATTTCTATATTTTTAAGATCAGGAATTTAGTGATCATGAGTATATAGTAGAATAAGTAAGAACACACAGATACACGCACAGATTACTACGTGTCGATATTGGTTTCACTTTCGTTGTTTTATTATATATCAACCATGTGTCTTTATATATATATATATATATATATATATATATATATATATATATATATATAACGAAAGCATGAGAAAGTTTTAAACCTTCTATTTCTGTTTGTGGCGATTTATACAAAACTGGGTGATGTAATTAGCGTTTGAAATATATTTTCAAAATTAACATATTTTCTTATATATTCTAAAAATATTTTATCATACAACGTGTGAAAGCACGTGTGATACGCTGTCTTCATCAGCCACTAAACAGGGTGAGGACGTCACAGTTTCGTTGGCTAAGGTGTTATTGCCACCCTAAGCACCACCACCAACTTTTGCCATTAAAACCTATTTCATTATATATATATATATATATATATATATATATATATAATCAAAGCATCAAACTGTTTAAAATCAGCGATTTTGTAACTTTTTGCTTGTTTGGTTGGTTTGTTGGGTTTTATGACATATCAATCTTTGTAGCTTATTCAACGCCAAATCCATTTTTATATAATCAATCAGTTCTATTTCAAACAATTCAGTTTATCATAAATACACGGGTTAATTGTTAAAAGCATTTCTATTTCAAACTATTCAAGCAGTTTTTTATAACAATTCAGTTTAGTGTAAGTACAGCTTCAATGTCAAAAACAGTTCAATTTCAAATAATTCAGTTTAGCATAAGCACAGTTTAAATGTAAGTGCAGTTTAATTGTGAAAAAACATTTCTTTTTCGAGCTATTCAGTTTAGTCAAGCTGTTCTAATTCAGCTAATTCACTTTAGTGTAAGTACAGATTTTGTTTAAACACAGTTACATGTCAAAACAGTCCTACGTTAAACAATTCAGTTTAGTGTAAATACAGTTTCAATGTCAAAAACAGTTCTATTTGAAATAATTCAGTTTATCACAAACACACAATTTAAATGTAAGTACGGTTTAATTGTCGAAAACAGTTCCACTTCAAGCTAATCAGTTTAATCAAACAATTCAGTTTAGCATAAGTATGCCGTTAGTTCTATTTAACCAATAGATAGGTGCTACCACGCCAGGCCAGAGTGGACCTGGGCGCAATGGCAATAAAGGGGTATTCCGTATTCCCCAAAGCTCCAGCATTACTGGGACTTCACCATCCGACTGCTTAGTGTTATATCCAGGACACTCGTTTGGCGGGGTCTTACCCCTCTGCAGAGGTGCAGTCAGTGTATTCTACAGTCCCAGCCGGCTGGGCAAGTGACTTTTTGTATCTAACTTGTCTAAGAAGGAGATAAGTTGAAAAGTCTTAGTCTTCGTTTAATAGTGTTGTAGTTAGATATAATGTCTGTTAAGTTAACAATCTACTCTCTAATATTTTCTCTTTGAGCGTGCTGTTTGTCATCACAGATACACTTTCCTCATATCAACATGATTTGAATAATCTATTTCTTCTTTTGTTATGACACAAAACATATTTCCTAAAATTCTCTGGTGCGTGTTGTATTTCTTCTCAAGTACACTCACCACAACAACGTGAGTTGTCAAATCTACCTCTGCTCATGTGACGAAAACAATCTCATGTTCTGTTGCGCGTGGTAATTTTTTACAATTTCAATCAACCCTTCATTAAAATAGTTGAAACTCGTCAATGTAGATTCCATCTTCTCATTAAGAACATTTTTTATTTATGCACTCAAAAGCTGGATTATTTCTACTTTTCAGGTTTCAATCCTGAAGTGAAAACGATTGAAATATTAAAGTACATTCTACCTTTCTCTGAGAAGGAACATAGTCATGGGCGAGGAAAAAAAAATAGCAAGTTTTAGAAAAATATTAATCATGAAAATTGTTCTGTTGCGAGCCATTGGAAAGAATTTTGAAGACAGCATACATCACACAAACAGCCTGTTTCAGACCCTTGCCATAAAATAATTCTCTCAAAACTCCGTCTGAAGAGAAATTAAATTGCTGTTCTCCTACAATGTCGTGTTTCAACAAAAAATCACATGAAAAATGTCGACACTGCTGGTCAAAACTAACAAGTCTATGTGTTTAAACATCGGACTTGTGTATTATATGCTTAGTAGTGAACATGACTTCATTTAAATTTACATTAAAAAAGATGAAACCGTCAATCACTGTATACCTCGCATCTGAATGTGTGTTTGCAAATGCAAGCGACATATACAAAAACATGTTCCCATGATTGGTATTTTTAAAAATATTTCGCGAATAGTGATTTTATCAATTACTCATACATTCTATAATGTATAGAATAGATAAACCTGTGTTCTCAGAAACAATGTTTCTGTCTGTCTGTCTGTCACAGTCTATTTCTTTTTTCTTCTTTCTTTATCAGTCTCTCTCACTTTCACACACACACACACACACACACACACACACACACACACACACACACACACACACACGTCTATATATATATAAATATATACATATATATATACACACATATCTATCTATCTCTTTGTCTGTGTGTCTCATTCTCTCTATCTTTCTCTCTCTCTCTTTCTATCTATCTATCTATCTGATGGTTGCTCTCAGTCCTTTTACTCATACTATCTCTATCTTTCTACTTGTATGTTAGTCCATTTCCTTCTCACATTTCCTATGTCTCTTTCAATCTCGATCACCGTTTTAGTAGTTTGTTTAATTTCTATCTTGTTCAATATATATATATATATATATATTGTCATTTACTGAAAGACAATTTATTTGTATAACAACTCTTCAATGAATAAGTCCGCAAATAAATTTGTTTTTTTAGATTTTATTTTATGTAACTATGTTTTACACGTGTTACAGATTTTATTGTCGTTTGCAGGAGGCTAACAATAATTAGGGCAGTCTTTGTTGGCTTTTGTAGTGGATATATATATATATATATATATATATATATATATATATATATATATATATAAGTAAGTAAAGTTAGCGACCATAGTCGAGGGTGACTCGAAGGCTCCCTTTTCGATAGCTACTACACCAAGGTGTAGTAGGGGAGGGCGCTACTCCGTTCCCAGGATTGCTCCACTTTACCCTTGAACCGTACCTTATAATGCTGAGTGTTAAGCAAGGTTGTATCAAGTTCCATTTTTAAAGTCTTTAGTATGACTCGACCTGGGATTGAACCCAGGTCTCCAGGGCCATTGGCGAACACCCTAACCGCTGGGCCAATGTCCCGGTATAATATATATATTCTACAGTCAAACGAAGACTAAGACTTTTCAACTTATCTCCTTCTTAGACAAGTTAGATACAAAAAGTCACTTGCCCAGCCGGCTGGGACTGTAGAATATATATATTATACCGGGACATTGGCCCAGCGGTTAGGGTGTTCGCCAATGTATATATATATATATATATATATATATATATATATATATATATATATATATATATATATATATATATATATATCCGCGCGTAAATAGATACACGGTGTTTATAGAAATATAATAAAGAGGATTAAATGTAGATAAAATTCAAGGAAGATAATTTTAGCGACAATTGTTTAATGATACATGAGCAAAAGAAATTTAAAACTTAAAATTATGTTATCAGACTTGCATAGTAGTTATGGGAATGGGATTCTAAATCTTTTATTCATCAGAGCATTCATGTGAAATTTTGTTTGCATTGAATTAAGTATCTGTTTGTTTGCGTGAGTATATATATATATGTATATATATATACACATTGTCATCCACAGACAGACTGTTTCGTTGTATCACAACTTTTCAGTGGGGCTAGCCACCTAGGACACTTGAAGTTGGGATCGAAACCCGCCCAACTTTACGTTAGACTTAGAATCAGACCACTCGGCCAACAAGCGTATCACGTCAGCTAGGGAATTATAAGTTAGTGAGTAGCAACAGTAGCAGCTGTGTTCGTTTGTTTACATTTTATACCTTACTATCGATAGGCTTTCGATCATATGGAAATCAAACCTGACCGATAAAATGAAACGCAGTTTCTTCCAGGCTGCGGTCGTGTCGATACTGCTATATGGATGCACTACATGGACGCTGACTAAACGGTTGGAGAAGAAGCAAGACGGCAATTATACAAGAATGTTAAGAGCAATATTGAGCAAGTCCTGGCAGCAACACCCCACAAGGCGCCAACTATACGGTCAACTACCACCTATCACGAAAACTATACAAGTTAGACAAACCAGACATGCCGGACACTGCTGGAGAAGCAAGGACGAAATCGTAAGTGGTGTACTCCTGTGGACCCCCGCATATGGCCAATCAAAAGCAGGACGGCCAGCTCTAACATACATACAGCAGCTATGTGATGATACGGGATGTAACCCTGAAGACCTGCCAGAGGCGATGAATGATAGGGAGACGTAGAGAGAGAGGGGGATATCCGTGCTAGCCGCACGACATGATGATAATGATACTAGAGTGCTCAATTCATTCGAAGACCTTTGCATTATGTGTGTGTGTGTGTGTGTGTGTGTATGTGTGTGTGTGTGTGTGTGTGTGTGTGTGCATTCTTGAGTTTATTTGTTTATACAGAAGCTATCTGCTTATTATTTCATTCGAAGATCTTTCCTGTATCAGAAACGAGCAAAGTTAAAATTAAATATTTCTCCTTATGAAGACCATTAAGATTTGCTTTTGTTATCGTTTCATTGACACTAACAAAGAGAATCTATTAAATATTGCTGCTTTTACGTAAGGCAAGAAATTGTCCCATGAGTAATAATACAATGATACGATCCTTTGTCTTCCCTCTGCAGAAGACTCACTGACAAACTCTCATAAACAATTTCGTCACTAAGAAAATAGTTGTTTATAAACTTGTTATATGGATTTCTGTGGTAATTTTTTTCACTGTAGGTGGCCCATACTTTTGATACTTAACTCACCTAAGCTAACTGTAGTCAAATCTAGATGTCTGTTATTGTAAAATATTAATTAGCAAGGTAGTCTAATCCTCTAAGTATTCTATTAAGACAGCTTGATTTTTCCTTGTTTTTGTCTTAGGCATTCAGGCTATGTAATTTCAGTAAACTTCCTTCAAAAAGATATCAAAAAGAAGTGTACTGGGTATGACGTTAAATTGAACCTGATGGTAAATATCCAGTTCTAGTTATATGAAGAATGCAGAGGATATCCTCATTGCTTTGACTCACAGGCCAATCTGTTGTTAAAATATATCTGTTTAAAAATTGTTTGTATCCGATAGGACCGTGAGCCAAAAAATTCTCTTAAGGAACATCGACCCCAAAAATGTAAATATGAATGAAAATTAAAAATGATTCCCGAAAAGTTTGGCATAAAATAACTCAAGGCAGAGTAGCATGCCGTTAGAATCAATCAATCAATCAATCAATCAAAAAGAGTCCTTTGACTTTTCTTACAGTGAAATTCCTTTACAATAAAGTCATAATTTCTGTTTTTCTATATTTCAAAAGATTACTGTATATGTTTGTAACTGTAAGCAAGCAAAAGCGGCTTATCATTGAGAGTGTTTTGGAGAGCAAAATTCTCCAAGAGAAAAAAGATATCCAAGTCAGATTTACTACAAAGAGATCATTTTTGTGGTGAGTAAACCAAAGAGAAAATCATTTTAAAATCCTCGCCATCTCCGATATAACGGACATCAATATGAGATGTTAATTTAAATCACTCACTGCTTCCTAAATAGAATTACCTGAATCAAAATGGATCGATGTTACAAGTTGAATCCAACGGATTGTTATCTTGTCAAGTTTCGTGTAACATTCAATTGATGGAAAGAAACAAGTAACATTTTTGATATATGAATATTTTACATCTGGTGAGTTTTTCATATCAGCATTTCTCTGGAGTCTGAGTGACACAAGTCTGCTTAGGGTATCGCGACTCTTCCAAGAATTAAAGCTGATCTCAACCATGCTATAGTCTGAATGGGATCGGTTCCTCTTCATATTTCCAATTATTCCTGTTTTTCATTATTCCTTGGGAACCGTTCCAAGCCCATCAATTACAGTTGGTATCACCGATACATTGATATTCCACAGCTTTTCTTTACTTGCTCTATTGCAAGCACCGAGTATTTGTCAATCTTTGGATTAAAATCCATTAGATCTTAGGTTCAGTTTTTTTTTCTTTGTGTTAATTTTCTTTCTTTTTTTTTTTGTTAATTAACCTTATGTCTGGATTTTTAGCTGGTATTAGAGGATCTATTTGTATCTCAAAATCACAGGATATTTATGCATCCCATTCTCCCGGACGGATTTGGGTTTGTGCATGTAAATAAACCTTCAACTTTTCGTCAAAATACGTTAGCTCATTTCATTTTTTGGCCCTGTCAATTTGGGTTGTAGAACACGTCAACTACATCTTTGCAAAAGGTTAAGACTCACCCAAAGGGTGTGACTAAACAATCTGCTGGTGAGGCTCTTGTAATACTGTAGCTTTGGTGAATGCAGAATACCCCTTCATTGCCATCACTCCCAGGACCACTCTGGATCGGAGACGTTGCACCTGATAGGTTCCTATCTATGGGTAAAAAATAACTAAACAGTGTATTGATATTAAACTGATTTGCATGAAATAGAACTGTTTTGACATTTAATTGTGAATGAACAAATAACTATACTTATACAACACTGTATTGTTTTGAACTTTTATCAAAATGACTTAATACGGCGTTAAATGACCCCAAAATAATTGACACCCCGCCTAACAAAACAACCAACATCATTTCATTTATACCCATAATTCATTTTAGTGCAAATGATCAAACATATAAAAACATCTTTTTCTTTCTAAATTTTCTCTATAACAGCCGTCCACAAAAATATTCAGTTCTCTAGGAGGTGCCCGTGGTGTAATGGTTATCGTCGTAGGAAATGGACACGGCCACACGAGTTCAAATCCTAGACGAGAATGATTGCATTTCATATAGCACTAATACCCTTGGGAAAGGTATGAATCCAATTATTCTCCCTCCAGCTATGGGTAAATAGTAGGACAGACTATGTTCTTCAGCCTTAGTGAGGCAACTAGTCTAGAAGAAGGAATACTCTGAAATGAAACCTGTTAAACTCCGCTTAAAAATTGACCTTGTGTCATCCTATATAGCCAACCCCTCCGCTCGGGCAGGATATGATACAAGGTTAGTTTTTTAAGCGGAGTTTAACAGGTTTGAATTCAGAGTTTTCCTTCTCTTAGACTAGTTACCTCACCAAGGCTGAAGAACCCAGTTTGTCCTGCTATTTACCCATAGCTGGAGGGCGTATAATTGGATTCATACCTTTCCCAAGGGTATTAGTGCTATGTGAAATGCAATCAGTCTCGCCCAGGATTTGAACTGGTGTCGCCGTGTCCATTTCCTTGTGTCATATCCTGCCCGAGTGGAGGGGTTGGTAAATAGGATAATATTCAGCTCTCTATTTAGAAAGAGTCAAGGATTTAGATTAAGGATTCAACATTATCTCTTTTATGTTAAGTACTTTAATTATGGAAAAAAATATAAATCCCAGGAAAACTCTTAGATACTTAACATAGTGGAATTTCCTTTATAATTAATGAATGTGAAATGTGAATGAATAAAGGAAGGAGAGTAGTAATTCAAGTAATACAACTATTCGACAAGAAAAGTATAAGTACGGACGGTGAGAAGAAACGTTTTAATAGCTGAGAATATTTGAAACAGTCAAGACCAAACTCACAAACATGAATGAAAATATCAGAAAATAATATCTCAGAAAAAAAAACTTAATCGAAAGAATAAACAATAGTGCTGTCTCACTGGACACGTCTAAAATTGAACAAGAGAAATATGGAACGTACAACAAGGAAATCTATAATTATGTACAAGGCTTTACACCCAAGAGATAATGCAGATAGACAAGAATTTTATATAGACCTTTCCAATTTATCCTTCACTTGTGTATCAAATGAACATTGGATTTCATTTCGAAAGAATTCTAAGTTCGTTGCTCTTATAAAGAAAAAAAATCTTCCCTGGGCGTGGCTTTTTGGTTATATATATATATATATATATATATATATTGTGACTGGTGGATTCGCTGAATTGTTGATTGACTGGTTTTGAAATATGTTAATACTTGAGTTATTTTAGCTAAAGTCAGTTTAACAGTTGTAATTAACACTTACGTGCAGGAAGTGATCGGTAAATTGTTAATTTCGCGTATGCATTTCATTTTTAACAATTCTTCTCTACTGTGCTGCAAACTAGAGTTAGTTGGCAATGTCTGTTGAAGAAGCAGTACCATGACATAAAACATTCTCCAGAAATGGATTGAACTTTGGAAGGGGCCGTATGATTCCAAGTTACTTTCGGACCCAACTGGAGCGTTCTATAGAGGAGTAAAGATTTGAAATTGAAACACTATGTAGGTGGTCCGCCAAGCAGACGATCCCTTTGTTTGTTTAGGCGCGAAACAAGACAAAGGATTTGGACCCGAAATCTCGACGTGACCGGGAGTAGGAAGGGAACGCCAGTCAGAGAGTGAGACAAAGGGACTGAGAAGAAGGCAGTTGGCGAGAGGTGACACGAGTGGTCAGTCGACACCGGACAGCCGAGAGACGAGTTGGCATGAGATAGGGTCCAGAGCAATGAGGGAAGACCGATCAAGATAGGTTGGCATTCCTAGTAGCGTTGTAGAATTTTCGCTAGAATCCATGCTAGCGTTAGTCTACATATGCACACAGGAAATGCAGAGTCTTACATAACTCCCTCTCTTGCACCTTGAGTTAACCCAAGCATATTGTTCGTTTGTTCTTTTTCACCCACTCCCTTGATTGTATTTCTTTTAGCTATGAAGAAATGTGCGATACCCCTATCAGAACCACTAGTTGATCACCGGCTGTAAAGAGAAATGGTTTCGAAGAAGATGACGTATTCAGGGGCCGAGAAGGGATCGTCACAAAATGACAAACACAATAGCAATTTATATTCATTTATAAAAAGAATAGGAAGCAAAAGATGGAGAGGTATTTACAGAGGAAAATAATTTTACTCGATGTAATAGAAAGAATTAGTGGGAAATATGCTTGAGGCATTTTCGAAAGAGGCCTCTAAATTCGTTGTTCATGTATAAATAAAAAGCTTCTTTTTTCTTTGTTTAATATGGAATGTTTTCATTTGTGCTGTATTATGAGTTTCTAGTAGTTGGGAAACATATAGCGCCTTTCTAAATTCATTCCATGCAAAGGTTTAACGTCTCTTCGAAAATTTGAATAGAATTAAGATAGAATATGCAGACCTAAAGTGGCTGTGTTATTTTAATAGAAAAATGTTTAAATGATAAAATGCTGCACATATATATATATATATATATATATATAAGTAAAGTTGGTGACTGTAGTCGACGGCAACCAGAAGGATCCCTTTTCAATAGCTACTACAACGAGGTGTAGGGGAGGGCACTACTGCTTTCCCTGGATAACACCAATTCACCCTTGATACGTACCTTATATTGCTGAGTGTTAAGCAAGTTTTGGTCTGACACGACCTGGGGTTGAAGCCAGATCTCGTGGACCATTGGCGAATATATATATATATATATATATATATGGAAAAACTGGAAATATGTGCATGGATATGTAGAGAGAGGAAAAATACGATGACTTCAGAAACTGATTTTATGTGTAAGTTACATGCTCTGATGAAAGTCTACAAACTGAAAAGTTTAACGTTGGCAAATATTTCTACAAATAAAATCCTCCTCTGCAGAGCTTGTATGTTTTCTTCTCCATTCATTTTCATATATATATATATATATATATATATATATATATATATATATATATATATGAAAATGAATAGAGAAGAAAACATACAAATATACATATATATATATATATATATATAGTCATCCACAGACAGACTGTTTCGTTCTATCAGAACTCTTCAGTGTGGCTAACCTACAAACTGAAAAGTTTAACGTTGGCAAATATTTCTCCAAATAAAACCCTCCTCTGCAGAGCTTGTATGTTTTCTTCTCCATTCATTTTCATATATATATATATATATATATATATATATATGAAAATGAATAGAGAAGAAAACATACAAGGTCTGCAGAGGAGGGTTTTATTTGGAGAAATATTTGCCAACGTTAAACTTTTCAGTTTGTAGACTTAGCCACACTGAAGAGTTCTGATAGAACGAAACAGTCTGTCTGTGGATGACTATATATATATATATATATATATATATATATATATATATATATATATATATATACCAGTCTGATGATTACATAAGACTTAGAATGACGTAGTATAAACCTGCAGTACTATAAATGGATCGAACATTTTTCTTACTCAATTTTTTGTTGTCATAATAAATAGTGTATCTATAAGTGAGTATGTGCCTGTATGTATATATGTAAACATATGTGGAAGAATCTTAGTCAAAATTATAGACTGCTTTCAATGTAACCAGCAATGGTGATTTATTTTAACTACTTCATATGATGTAGTCATTGTAATAATGTAACACCATTTAATAGTTTGCAAGATCGTTATTTATCTACATCTCTGCTGAGAGAGCTCATTAAATTAATTCATTGGTGGACTGAGGCTGCCTAACATCTCGCGAAGGATTCTCATGCGGAAATCCATTCTCTTCAGATCTGTTTCTCAGTTCTAATGAAGTCAGCTGAATTAAGAACGACGCTAATGCATCCTATGTGTTTCGGATTAATTCTGCAATTATTAATAAATATAGATGTTCTAATAATTGAGTGGTAATTTACTACTTTCCTCTGTGAATAAATGTTCTGTTGTGTTATTGTAGATATATGATGTATTATTATTATTATTATTATTCATTCATTAGAACTTTTTACATCAGCGTTAGCCGATGGTTTTTCACTGGGGTCTGAGTGACAGCGAGTCTCCTCAAGTCTCCAGGACTCTTCTTAGTATTCTGGCTGTTCTCAACAATGCTATCGTTTGGATGTTCTCCACTTGTCCGCCAACCTCCAAGTCCTCTAGTCCCTTTAGCAATCCTTTAGTTACTGTTCCAAACGCACAAATTACAATTGGTATAATTGTCACCTGCATGTTCCGCAGTTATTTCAATTATTATTATTATTATTATTTTAGATCTTTGAGAGTTTTTCACACAAGCATTAGCTGATGGTCTTCCACTGGAGTTTGAGTGACAGCAAATCTTCTCACATCCCCAGGACTCTTCTCGGTATTTTGGTCCATCTCAATTATACCCTAGTTGGGATAGTCTCCACTAGTGTTCTTATTTCCAATACCTCCGGCCCTTTTATCAATCCTTTTGTCATTGTACCGAGCGCACCGATTATAATCGGTTTGTAATTGGTGGTGTTCACAAATAAAGTCATTCCACTGGTTAGGCATGAAAAGTTGGTGTGGGACGAGTTAAGTTGTTTGTTTGAGGTTATATATATATATATATATATCATAATCATTATGTCTTCTTGCAAGAACGGATTTCCGTGACTCTCTCTAGTCATTTGTCTCTATCATCCATCTCCTCCGGCAGGAAGACTACATCCTGTGTCCGTACAGCGCCGTTGTAGATAAGTTCAAGTTGTTCGTCCAATACTTGCACGTCGATGTGAAGGGATCCATAGGAGGGCGTCGCTTTTAAGTTCGTCCTTAATTCTCCAGCAGTGTCCTGCATGTCTTGTCTGTCTTATTTGGATAGTTTTCGAGATAGGAGGTAGGTGGCCGTACAGCTGCTGTTTTGTGGGATGATGCTTCCAGAATTTGTTCAGTATGACTCGTAGCATTCTTGTGCAATTCCTATGCAGCTTTGTCTTTATACGTTTAGTCAGCGTCCATGTGGTGCATCCATATATTAGACACAGCCGCTGCTTAGAAAAAATTGTGTTTTATTTTATCTGATAGGTTTGACTTCCATATGATCGACAACTTATCGATACCAGTCTATGACTTCGCTAGTCACACATCGATGTCATTTTCAGTAGATGGGACGATGCTCCTGAGGTAGGTGAACTTGTCCACTAATTTCAGAGGAGCACCATTTAGGGTGGGGATGTCTCATGTACTCCGTTT